>LOJH01010731.1:0-18719 GCA_001685095.1 Ellobius talpinus
ATCTCTGTGTGATTTTCTTTGGGACATGCCGACTGTGGGGTACTGGGCGGGACAAAAACCCCAACAAGCCAGTCCTCATGTTACTGGAAGGGAACTGGGGAAGTAAGAAAATGTGATTCAATAAACTTCTACACCCCTTGGAGACAGTCATGTGTCATGTAACTCAAGAAGTCCAGTGATACAAAACCATGGCCCCAGCAACAGACACTATACATAGCAAGGAGAATCTGTAATAAGATTTCTTTCAGGGTCTAGATATTTAAGTGGAGAAACATTTAACTCTGTGTACAAATATTAACATCTTGAATAAAGAAAAATTAGTTGTTTCATGGGGGAAAAAATCTTCAGAGAAAATGCCTCTCTACCCAACTTTCCCTATTGTCTAAGAATAACCGAAGGGAAAAATGAGCAGCACCCAGCACACAGGGGCATCGGGACCTATGGGGCCTGGCATTTCCAGCCACCTGTGAGTTCCAGCTATAGGAATTCTCTAACAGTCATGACACCCTTAAGTTCTGATCCCCACAAAAATACCAAGAATGATCCTAACAACAGGACATATGGCTTGGCCAACCCCATCAAACGTTGAGCAGATAATGGCCTGATGGTAAGTGGCCAGCCTCTATCCTGTACTAGTGTGGAAACCACAAGTCTCCTGAATAAACTACCAGGCTTTAGACAGCACCAACACACACCCCTAGGCACCAACAATCACAAACGGGTTCCCACAGCAAGCCCACATCCACATGGCTGGAAATCAGGATTACAAGATAAAAACTGATCATGTTTAGCATTCTTTTCCTACTAAGGGGAACAAACCACTCTAATCACATGCGTGTGGTTTGCTTCATAAGACACTAGCCTTTCCTCAGTATCCAATGTGATAAACTCTGTCCTACACTTAACAGAAATCAGAGCCCAGTTCTATCAATGAGGTATAACACCTGAAGTTAACAGACTGGCCTCATCTTTCTATCTGCAGTTTTACAAATCAGCTCCTGCAAAGGAGCTGGGAGGGTAATTGATTTGGTTGGTTACCGTATGAGCTGTGGATATAGCACTATTTAGGGGCCTGGGTAAGCAGGCGAAGATTCAGAGAATACAGTAAATGCACTGTCAGTAAGAAAAACTGAAGTTTTCAACCCAAGTTCACTGCTTATTAATATCTGCAAGAAAATAGCATATATTCATATTTTAATGCTTATCATATCTACACAACCCAAATACTTGTCGTGAGAGATGTAATAGAGCATGTAACATCCTCCCCTTATCATATGCTCTACATCCTTAAAGAGAGGAGGCTTCAAAGAAATAAACACTAGGCTCTGTCATCTGATAGCAGTGTCATGTTCTTTACTATTTGTGAATAGGGTCAACCTGGGAAATGCAACAATACTGACCCTGGGGTTTGCAATGGGAATGAAAGCCTTAACTAACTCATTTAATGGGTGGGCAAGAGAGTACTTTCATTTCTTTCCTTTTCAATCCATATCCAAAATTTTCATTCATATTTCTAGAAATTTCTATCTTTTAAAGTGATGTTCTTTCAAGTTGCACATTGTACTAAGCCTTTATTAACTGAATACTGAACTCGATGTCTTTATTGTTTCTGAGGTTTTAGCATAAAACATCAAGATTCTTGAATAACTATAGGATAATGTGGCTGAAATGACACAAAAATATCAACTTCATTTCCCACTTTCTGTCTTCAACTTCTTCCTTCATCTCTTCATATGTCTCCTTGGAAGGGCTTCCAACTTTCTAATTTAGTTAAGAAGTAAAATAGGGCTGAATTATTTTCTCTTCTAGAACAAAAATGTAGTTGCTGATGCCTGTGGTGTTTTGAATGAGAAATTCCCCACCAGGGTATGTGAACACTTGACCCCTAGTTGGTGACACTGTTGTTTCAGCTATGCGGCCCTGCTAGAGGAAGAAAGTCACTTGAGGTAAGCTTGGAGAGCATATAGCCTCACCCCACATGCAGCTAATCCTCTGCTCCGTGTTTATGGTTGAATGTGGTCCCCCAAGTCGCTGCTCCTGCAGCCATGTCTGCAGCTTGCTTGCCACTCCTTCCCACCATGGTGGACTCCAACCCTCTGGAACCATGAGCTAAAACAAGCTCTGTCTTCTGTAAGTTGCCTTGGTCACAGCATTTGGCCACAGCAACAGTAAGGTAACTAATATGGCACTTCTTCTAATTTCCCAATGGAGGGTCCTCTTAGATTCTCACAAGTGTCTTCCAAAAGCAAAACAGCAAGAATCTTTACAAAGGGAACATTCTAATCAAGTAACAATTAAAAGATACTTAATGGAAGAAATCCCTAAAGATGACTAATTAAACTTAATTTGGTGCTATATAACCCAAAACTGTCAAAAGTTATTTAAATTATAAAATCAAAGCGAGTAATTTACATTTAAGTGTTAAATATTTGATTTCATTTAAAATTTTTAAATGAAAGTTGTGCAAACATAAAGCAAATTCATATAACAATCCTAAAACTTATGAAATATTACATATAGCCATCATAAAATTTATGGGATATTGCCTATGATCATACATAAGCAATATTACAGCCAGGAGTGATGGCACAGCCTATAATCCCAGCCTTTGGGAGGCAGAGGCAGGTGAACCTCTGAGTTTGAGGCTAGCATGGTCTATGAACTTAGTTCCAGGACAGCCAGGTCTATACAGAGAAGACCTATCTCAAAAAGTCAAAAAGCCAATACATACATACATACATACATATGTACATATATATATACACATATATAGTATGACATATACCCACACTCAGACACATGCATATACCCACAATGACAGGAATTATCACACATATAGCAGAAAATCAAGGCCTCACCTTCATCATGAACTTCTGTGGAGACATAAAGAAAAGAGAGAAAAATATTAAATACAAATCATTTCAAGGACTTAAAACTATCTTATTTATCAAGACCCCATTGTTCTAAGAGGAACTACGTCAATGGTAAACAGAAAATTTGCATTGCTGTTGCAACAGAACTTATACTCAACTACATGCTAGGAAAATGCTATAGCAAGCAAAGTCTTTTTAAAGGGATCTTTACATTAGTTCAGCTGTTTTCTGTGAATACATGCCACACTACTTCAAAAATGCCTGGCTCAATTTCCAACATCCAAGCATTGAGGAGGTATAATCTACCATTTATTCTCTGAAAATGCTTAAATCAAAAACTTCATTCCATCTCTTTTGGTGTAAGTGCAGTGATACAAGGCAACTTGACTAAGTTCAGTAAAGCTGGTGGTGGAAGCCACAGGTTAGGAAAGTCTGAACCATGGAGTCCAACATCCTTCATGCATGAACGGGAAGCAGCCCCTTGGATGCTGCCTATGGTGATAGGTGCATTTCAAAGACAGTCACACAAACTATTTCTCCTTTTCTCTAAACACAGCACTACCTCTCTCACACAGCTCTTATCTCTTCTGTAAAACATACGCATCTTTCCTTGTTTGTACTGGATGCCCTCCAGTTTCCTGGATCTGTTTCCAGGAAAGTATAAGATAAACATCCAAAAAGGGAGAAAATGTTTGATTTCCCAACTTAGGACTGAAGTAAATTTTTATGCACAAATATAAAGCATAGTAAGAAAAAAATATAGCTATATCCCCACTAGGATTAAGCAAATCATCCAGAGAACATTTTTCAACATAGATGTTTGTAAATAGTACAGTTGCTTCCCTGAAACACACATAAAGAGAAACATGTATATAAATAAATGGAAATACCATTGTGAGTGATGCTTTCCATTTTTAATATTATAAGTCAAGGGGGAAACTGTAAGGAATTTCATTCTTGCCCAGCTCTGCTTTACCAATGAGATTAGCAATATTCCTAGCCGTCATCACAGAAGCTTACTGCAGGCAGGTAACACAGAGAACCATAACAGGCCAAAGTGGTAAAAATAAGTGATGGTGGTATGCTCGACTCTAAATGAATGCCCCCTCCCCAAATCTCAGGAAACATGGTGGCACAGGTGATGGAGAGGGTGTCAAGAGCCAGAAGATGGGGAGCTATGAGTCAGAAAGATGTCTTCTGGGCATGCTACGACCATCACACTCATAAACACTGTAGCTGTGCAAGTCCACAAAATGCCTACGCAAGGTTGGGTCCACCAACAATTCAATGTAGAGAGGGTGGGACCACATGGGGCCCTAAGATTCTCTGAAGGAATATCAATAGTTAATGGCTGTTGGGGAGGATGCCATTTTATTCAGTGGTATCACCTCTGGTAAGCTGCCCTTTACACATTAAATAACCTCCCAGCAGTAAGAGAGGGAGATGTCTTTGACACTGTTGCCTGATTTGGGGAACCATTCCTCCTGCCAAATCGCCTCATTCAACCTTCCTGGAAGAGGGGGTGCCTGGCCTCAGTGCAGCTTGATATCCAGGGGATACCCACCTGTATCTAAAGAGAAAGAGTGGAGAAGGAGTGGATGGATGGGAGGAAGGGGACGCTTTGGTTAGGATGTAAAACCAAGAAAATAAATTCAAAAGTAAATAAATAACCTCCCACCATGCTCAGTCAAGGAACCCAGTTAAACTCCGTGGGCCACAGACGAAAGGGAGACATGAGAGTGGGTGGCGAGCTTCTTAGGAAAAGGGTCTCAGTGGGGAAGAAAGGCGGTGGAATGGGGTAGAATGGACTTCAGTGCACTGCACAAATGCATGAAAATGTCAAACAATAAAAATAGAGAAATTTTATTTTTCACTTAGAAAATGCATGAAGTTAGTTACAAAAAACATCTAACTGATATTAATGGTTAATGACAGCAGAAACTTACTTTCCACACAGAAACAAAAACTATATGCCCTCATATTTGGCAATATTGGATGTCCTTTAACCTTCATTGTTGATGTGGCATGGCCTAGAGTTCTCTTCGAGGAGAAGCAGTAGGAGAGGGATTGCCTAGATCAGTCTGGCTTCTATGTATGTCTGTGAGGGACTGTCTTGATGGTTAATTGATGCAGGAGGGCCCATCCTACTATGGGGAGAATCATTCCCTAGGTAGGTGGCCCTGGGCTGTGTAAGAAAGCCAGCTAAGCATGAGAGAGTGAGCCGACAAGCAGCCTTCCTCCATGGTTCTACCCAACTCCCCTCAATGATGGACTGTGAACTGGAAGTGGAAGATGAAGCTTTCTGCCCCAAGTTGCTTCTAGTCAGAGTATTTTATCACAGCAACAGAGTTCAAAATAGGACAATGGAAATATGGCCCAAGGACTAAATGGAAAAAAAACATTTTGATGTCATACTTAGAAGGAACAACCAGAAATATCTAACATTTTTCAATGGTACATAGCTATGATAGATACTTTCTGTGGATTTTAATTGAACTGGGATTGGGAATTTTTCTTTAAAAAATAATTCTGTTTGATTTGGCCAGTCACCTAAGTTAACTACTTTACAGTGGTAGTGGGTTTTTTACAAAGTGTTCGGCAGAGTTGCTCAGGCCGGCTCTTCAGAATACACTTGTTGTGGATGACATCAGGGAGACGTGACTGAGCAAAGGGATAGAATGAACAGAACAGCTGAGCGAAGCTGAAAGCATCCACCTGTGGGATGAGGAAGAACAGCGCCTGTGAAGGCCACGCCGCTTTCCCGAGACAACCAAGAGCACGAAAGACTGAGTGAAGCTTATATCAAGATTAATCCTTCTTTTTAAAAATCTCTTGGATAATTTGGTTTAAGCTGCAACTATTAACAAAATAACAGTAGAAGATTTTTCTAAAGGGATCACTAATGGAAAAGGAAAACAAGCTACTGCACTAAATCAAGAGGAATGGCTATGTTAGTTTGATCTCCATCTAACACTACCTAGATCTGATTTTTTTAAAAGATAACAAAATCAACAAAGAAAAAACATTCTAAAATGTGAATAACACGGGGAAAGGCAACTGAGGCAGAAAGATACTGAAAGACACATCCTATCTCCATGCTGAGAACACCATGTTTATGCTTAAAATAAATATAATAAAAGATATACTGAACTAAATTCAAATTTCTCAGGCACTAGCTTAAATTTCACTAGAGAAAGTAGAGTAAGGGGCCATGATAAGGCTGATTATAGCATGGCCATGTTGCATAGGTCCTGACCCACTTCCCAACCTGATAGAAGTTCTGAGATGGCATAGAAGAACTTTGGGCTAGAAAATTCATTGAGTGTTCAAAGCTTGATACGCTTTTCTGTAGGAGCAAATCAGTAAGCAGCACCCTCCATGGCCTCGGCATCAGCTCCTGCCTCCAGGATCCTGTCCTGCTTGAGTTCTTGCCCTCACTACTTTTAATAATGAACTGTTGTATGGAACCATGAGTGAAATGAACCCTTTCCTCCCAAAGTTGTTTTTGGTCATGGTGTTTCATCACAGCAACAGTAATCTTAACTAAGACAGATGGTGACCGATTTGCACAGAAACACAGAGTTTTAGGTTTCTGGTGTAAAATGAGGTGGGCACATGCTGTCTAGGGTTAGTTCAGTTGCTACAGATTTCACAGATGATGTGAAGAGCGAAGGCAGAGGCATGGCTGCCCACACATTCACTAACGTGAAAACAGGGAGAGAAATTGCTAGCAGAGGTGACGTTACTAGACAGATGACTGGCTTAACACCACAGAATCCCCTGTGGTCACCCATCACCATAGATCTGAAAGACCCTAGGAGGTTGTTCTTGGGAAACACAAATGGTGACAAGGCGAAAACCAAGTAAAATATCAACCTTCACACTGACAACAAACTCTGGACATCAAAAGAACACAAATTTATGCTCAGTCTTGTTGCCAGTACAAAGCAAGAAACAGTCACTCAGGGAACGCTTTGACCACTGTGAGGCTCGCGGCTCAGCCTTGCTATCTCTATTCAGTTTAGAAGTGTAAAATANNTCTGTGAGAGATTGTTGCTTAATTTGAAGCAGGAAGATCCACTTCTAATCTGGATCTTTGAGGTAGAAAGACAGGCCTTAAATTCAGATCTTTAGAGTTGGGAAAAGACACACTTTTTTTGATAGTGAACTACAGCTTTATTAGAAGGAATAGCAAAAGATCTTTAATCCAGTTCTAATCTGGGCCGGACCTTCTGCCGGAAGCCTATATAAGAACATGGAAGCAGTAAGTTTTGTTCTTGATCTGCCTGTCCTCACCTTGATAGCTAATCTATTTCTTCACTGGCACTAGAACCTACTTATTTGTGAGTCCAAAATATACTAAAGGCCAAGTAAGTTCTAGGGCAGTTTTAATATTTACAGCTTGCCTGCACCATATCTTTTCTTTTAACTTTCTAATGTTCTCAACTTCCTTACTATTTCTGTAAAGCTTCCCTCCTTACTCTGTGGCCACCTGGTACCAAGTGGGTGACCTCCACCTTAGTTCATGTTCTCCACTTAACTCTTTACTCATCTTCAGAGTCACAGTGAGCTTGCCTGGGAGAATTCTCTTAAACTCTGATAAAGTATCCTTGAATGTCTACTTGGTATTGCTCTTAATATTTTTTATTAGTGAGACTAAGAACTCCCCAAAAGGGACCCTAATTTGCTTGGTATCATTGGTGACCCCACTTGAACTCTCCAAGATTCCCAGTCAAATATCTTTCATGCCCCTTAATTCCTTAACTGACAAAGAAAAGGAACCCATTCCTACCCCCCTAAAGAGGACGGCATCATGCAGAATTAAGTTTGATTCCTGGGACTTATATGGTAAAAGGAGAGAACCAGTTCCCACCAATTAACTTACACTCATGTACTATGGTACATGCACCCCACAACACACATACACACACACACTGAATGAATGAATGAATGAATGAATGAATGATTTTTAAAGTTATTTCTTCTGTCTAAGAATCTCTCTTACAATCTTTTAAGTGAATCTTTACTGGAAGATGCCCCCCAAAAAACTGTCTAGACAGAACTGGCAGCCAAGGAACATGCACTCAGAAGGCTTGTCATTCAAAGGATCTGAATGCAGAACTTGGAGGAAGCAGGGAGGTGTAGGTTCAGGAGCAGATCTAGTCTTGGTTCCCCTTTAAGAAACTAAAAACCTTGCTCCACACAGAAGATGCTCACTGAAAGTCAGCCCTTTGTTCTATCCTGTCTCTCCATATGCTAAGATGCAAGGATTTCCCCCCATGTTCCATCTGCCACCTCTCCTCGCTCTCTAAAGTTCCTTAATCACCAAAGATTTGGGTGCATTGGTAATTAAGGATGCTCACGATAAATGTTAGTGGATAAACATAGTCTAACATGAATAATCCCAAACTCAATGCTTACCCCTTATATACTATAGAATAACAGATGTAGATGTATTATTTGTGGGAAATGTCAACTACTACTCTTATGATGAACATACTCTGTATGCATGGCTAACTTTCTAAGGCTTTCCTACTGCAAATATCTAATACCGAATGATGAGAAGGCATGGTAAGTGTAGATCTAGAGAGTATCAGAACAGGGCCAGCCTTCAACCCACAAAGAGCAGTTACACACAGGATACCTCTGACAGTCACACTCCTGCGTCACTCATGCTGCCAGCACTCTGTCACTTCTTGACATCTAGTGGACCACACATGTGTGGATATGCTTAAAAAGAATACAGCATAATTTGGAGCAGATGCGTGTCAACTGTTATCTTTTCCAACCTATCAATAACTAAGTATAGACATTATTTAAATGACCTGGTTTTCTGAGTGTAATAAATTTGACAGATATATGTTTTCATAGTTATCTTGTTCTGCTTCAGAAGAAAATTAAAATGGCACTCAAAATGGGGCTTGAATCCACAACCCTGAGATTAAGAGTCTCATGCTCTACCAACTGAGCTAGCCAGACTAAAAGGCCAAACAGTTTATAATTAATATAAGCCTCTGTGTGTTTCTTTGGGACTGAACAGCTGTGAGACCAGGCAGGACAGAAACTTTCATCTACAATAAATGGTGCTGGTAAGCTAGAGTATGGCCTGGCATTCTATCTCAGTGACATGTGTGCATTACAGAGCTCAGGAATGCCTGAAATAAGATGCCAATAGCTACCTGGAGCTTACTTCTTTTTCCAGCTTGTCTCAAAAGAGAATTTTCTTGACACAAAACACTACACTGACACTTACAATGGGCACATGGATCAAAATGACTGAAGCCTGGCCTATACATTAAGACTGCCACCAAAAAAAACAGTAATCATCTATTCAAGAGACCGAATGCTTTATACATTTTGAGTATGAATGAACCCTGATAATGTTTTTCCACATACCCTTATATGACAGCTGCGTGTACAATACATTATTTTTTGAAGTTAGGAAGCATTTAAATGATTCTATATTTTAATATCTATAGAAACATTATGAATTTTTAAAATATATGTGAAAGGAGTCACTTGACTTACAAATAATATATCATATGTGACAATTTCGAGATGTTTCTTTCTCTTCTTATCTCCTCCCACAAACTGAAATCCTCATGTTGGAAACTAACACCAAGGTTAGGATAAGGTCAGAGCAGGATGGGGTGGATGAAAACAATAGTTAAATATTCTTTACAGCAAGACTCAGAAATAGCATTTTCTTTTAAGTGTGAAGAGTTACATTTTATAACTCAATAAATGTATGCTTAAACAAGTACAAAGATGCTCCAAAGAGACATTAGTAAAAGGGAAAAAGAAGTTGAAGAAGGAAGGGAGAAAGGGGGGAAAGGGATGAATGAAGGAAAGACAAGAAGTAAATCAAGGAGTGACCGAGGCAGGAGAAGAGAAAAAAGAAAGAGGAGGAAGAAGAAACAGGCAGAGGACAGAAGTGAAGAGGCATGGGCAAGAGAAAGGGAGGGAGAAAAGAGAAGAGACAAGAGGAAAGGAAGGAGGAGGGAAGGAAAGAGAAGAGAAGGGAGAGAGTAGGGAAGGGAAAGAGAGAAAGGAAGAGAGAAAGGAATAGAGAATAAAGAAGAAGAGGAAGTGAGAAAAGAGGGAGAGAAAGAAAAGAGGAAGGGAAGGAGAAATGACAAGACAGGGTCAGAGGGAAAGAAGAAAGGAGGGAAGTAAGGGGAAAGAAGAGGAGAAAGAGAAGAAGGAAGAAAGGTAAATACAGAGGGAAAGAAGGAGAGATGAAGGAAAAAGATAAAAGGAGGAAGAGAAGAAGAGCTGGAGGAAAAGGAGGAGGGAGGGAAAGGAAAAAAGGAGGTAGGGAGGGGAAAGAAGGGGGGACAGGAAGGAGAGGAGCACAGGGGACAGATCAGAGAGTGAAGAGGAGGGATGAACTGAGGAGAGAGAAAGGCAGGGGAGATGAAAGGGAAGAGAGAAAAATAGAGGGGAAGGGAGGAAAGAGGAACAGGAATGGAGGGAAAGGAGAGAGGTGTGGAGAGGAATTTTGAATCTAGAAGCTATTCAGATTTATGGTATAAGAAAATCCAGAGGCACCATTTTAATTTCCTATACCATATATATGCACTCTCTGTGTACATGACTGTGCATATGCTTAAGTTTTATGAGGTTCCTAAGATCTTCATCTCGCTTGCTGAATGCATGCTCTGCAAGCCAGTGAAGTTGATGTGAAGATGAGGCACCCACGTCAGAAAGGAGCAATGGTGCCTGTCACACAGTGGACCACCACCTAGCCCGGTGCCGAAGGCGCATGGTGAGAGTCCGCCTGCTTCTATGGGCTGACTACTCACTCAGCAGACTGCCAATAGGCAATAGAGCAAGAAGCTGGCTTCCTTGAGAGAGGGGCTGTTAGGCTGGGAGTCTTGCATCCCTTCCCAAGTTTGCCCTAATCACAAGCCTCGTGAAGGTCGTCCCTGTCTACGGGAGCTGGAAGCCAGCAAACTCTTGACAGCTGAAATCCAAAGGCTGAATGGATACTTCCAGCTCCCATGGAACGGCACCTGGGAAGGGACTTTGCTGCTCACAAACAACCTAGGCAGCCTGGGGAGATCTAGCCTAGGGCTGTTCTGGGAGACACCAGAGAAGGTAAACACCCAGACAAGACAGATTAAATGCATCCAGCTGCAGAAGTGAATCACAGGTCAGAAACAGCCATGATGGCAGCTCCCTGAAGATACCCAAAAAGGCCCTGATGAATGAAAGGATTCTGGAATCAGAAGCCTTCCAGTCAACCTTGGGGTCTCTTCATCCCACCATACCTGGAAAAGACTCAGAAGAGGAGTCTGAAAAACTGCAGGACACAGCAGAAGCTGCTTTCCATACCCATTGCCTCAGGGATATGGTCACAGTGGCTTGGGATCCCTAACGAAGCAACACTTCAGAGAGCCAGAGGTTTGACCCAATAGGGCATCATGATGAGACTGGTGTGAGGGAGATGACCATGGCACACTGTATCACTGAATATGAGTAAGGCTATTTTAGTTGGACAAAAGGGACATAGACAACACACTCACAGAGTAATATGAGCCAAACCTAGGTGTTATGGAGCAATTTCCTCCTAGATAAAATATCCCATCCTGCAGGGAAGTTGATTAAAAGGCAGAATTTTCTACAGGGAGGTGAAACATAACCTCCTGCAGAGAAGCTCCTTAGAACTCAAACAATTCAAAGCCTTCAGGAAGTTCCTGAAACTGACCAGATTCCCTTGGTCCCTCCCTGCCAAAGTTTATAAAAGCAGTAAGGCCTGCTGAGGCTCATTTCTCAGATCAGCTGAGCTGCCTGCAAGCTACATGCTGCCCTCTGGTGTGGTGGTTTGAATAAGAATTGCCCCACAGGCCCAGAGGGAGCAGCACTAGTAGGAGCTGTGGCCTTGTCTGAGTAGGTGTGGCTTTGTTGGAGGAAGTGTGTCACTGGGCAGGCTTTGAGGTCTCAGAAGCTCAAGTCAGGCCTAGTGGCTCACAATTCACTTCCTGCTGCCTGAGGATTCAGATGCAGAACTCTCAGCTACCTCTCAAGTATGTTTGCCTGCACACTGCCATGCTTTCCACCACAATGATAATGGACTAAACCTCTGAAACTGTAAGCTATCCCCAATTAAATGTGCTCTTTTATAAGAGTTGCCATGGCCATGGTGTCTTTTCACAGCAATAGAAACCCTAACTAAGACATCTGGCTTTGCAGCTTTTGTGAGCTTGTCACCCATGCAGGGGTGGACTTTTGATGCTATGTCTATCTTTGAGTCATTTCTGCTCCTCTAAGTAATCCAACTAAGCTCCCTAGCTCACCAAGTGGGGCTTTGATATTATCTACTCTTTAGTCTGTCACCAGTTCTCTACTAGGGGTGAACAAACATTTGCTCGCTTCTCCCCAGGAACAGGGTCACACAACACCAGGCAGTTATTCCCAACCGCCCTTCCAGTATGTATGTCACAGTAGAATTTCAAAGTTCAAATGGCCAACGAGTGAGATATGAATTATACAGAAAGAGGTCAAAGAAAGTGTTCATCAGTCTGAAGTACAGACTCCACAGAGGCTGCTTGATACATGGATTCTAAATGAATGCACATCTCAGCAGCTCTTTACAGAACACTAACATTCAGGAACAAGAAGAGCCTACCAGACTGGCCAGCGGCCAAACAAAGCCCGTGATGTTCAGTTCAATGGTGTTTCCATGACCTCCTTATAGCTAACAAGCCATTTCTAACATAAAAGTCTCACCAGAAAGCCAAATTTACAATGAGAAATTGCTGTGGAAAGAGAGGGGCATGTGAGCTGGTGAGGCGGATTGAAGCAAACAAGCCAAGCACACAGAGGGATGACTGCAAATGCTTTCAAATAACGGCAGATGGGTGGCTTCATTTACTTATATGTCTCACTAAACATTTTACATAGTTGATTTTTGAAAGAATTAAAAGTGGGTTGAAAGGATATTGAAGAAAGTGCCAGTCTGGACACAGCACAGCAATGGTGCAGAGGAAAAGAAGGGTACAGATACACAGAGAAAGAGAGAAATGTTTTAAAATCCTATCAAATGAGTGGGGCTTAAACCATAGCCCTGCTTAGAAAAACAAGAGCCCAGAGCCCATCAGGAAAAGTTTGAGCAGGGATCAGAATTTTAACTTTTGCCATGGATGAGGGTGTACAATTTTAAGTAAAAGAAAATAAAATAGTGAGACGAGATATGATGAATTTAAACTTTCCCAGGACTATATGGAAGCTCTCAAAGACTAGCATGGATGTCATCCTCATGGAAACAGACAGTTTCATCAATAGAACTTGCTTGGATACAAAGAGCTGAATGAGGATCAAAGGGAAAAAGAAATACAAACATCCACATGGAAATGTAGTCATTCGGGGATCGCTTTGAAAGCCTCCTGGACGGTATGGGGAGATGGGGAAACTCCAAGCACTGTAGTGAAAAAAAATCAGTTCCTAAGACAGTGATGGAGAGAAGAGGCCTCAAGATAAAAATGAAAAGAACCAGGCCCAACTAAGGATAGATGACAATGGTAAAATGAAATAGTAATTTCAATCTATCTCAAGAGACTCTTCCTGTGAAGTAAAAAACAAATTAAAGCCAAATGCTAAGGAAAACTGTCATTGCTTTGTACTTTGGGGACAAGTTGAGTGGGGATGTAAACGCTGCTGTGACTGACCTCCACTCCAACTGTGGAGTATTAACAGAAGGACCTGGATACTTTGATAGGTTAATCTAAATTGATCCCCCACCTACCCGTTTCTTATTTTCCTCCCTCTCACCCATGCCCAATTTCCTCTGTCTCTTCTTTTCATTCCTCATCATTTTTCTTAACAGATGGCGAAACAGAGTAACAATGCTATTGGACCACGACACAGACCACCAACAGGATGGCTCTCAGGCTGCCTGCAGACACCTGCAACTACTCTTTCTGTGGCATTTGCTTTTCACCTTCACTTTTCAAGACTGCACTGATACAGAAAAAGCCTTGAATTTTTCTCTATAACACATAGAACAATATTAAGACTGCACTGTAGTATTTTTGAGATAGAACATTCACTTCTGTTTAGCAAAACACTGAACACTAGTAACAAAACCCTTCCTATGGCCAGAGACACATCAACATTCGTATAATTAAACCAATTGCATAAAATGATCTGGTTGGGAGTGCAGAGTCCTTTGATGGAGCCTGCTGCAGGTGACAATAACTCAGAGACACAAGAGGTTCTAACTGGTGACCTGAAAAGTGTACTCTTTACAGCCGAGCAGTTAGTTCAAACACTAAAAGAAGCTGTGCTAGGAAGCAAAATTAAAAAGCTCAGAGGCAGCAGCAAGCATGCGCTTTTCAATCACAAGCCCTTTGGAAAGGCAGGAAAACACATACCCATTTTTCCACATCAACTTGCTGTGGAAAGAAAAAGCCAAAACAATTAAAAACAAAGCAAAACAAAAACTCCTAACACTGCTTCCAATGGTTGTCTAAGTCAACTGAAATGTGACCCCTGACCCAAAATCTACTTCCCATTTTTAAGAATGCTCAGTAGTGTTCAAACTTCCCATTAGCAAGTCATCTCAATAAACCAACACAATCTCAGTTAGCAAAGCAATCCCATGTACTGGTATCCTGCTAAAGGTCCAGAAGACAGCCCAATGCTCTCAAAGGGTGGGTTGAGCTGTGATGGAATTCTCAAGCACAATCTTTCATCTTGATATTAAGAACCCCCCCTCCCCACAAGCTCCACTTAATTATAAAGGACAAGGACAATCTGGAGACATGATGCTGCACGGTAACTTCCCTTCAAACATTAAAAGCAAAAATTTTTCTCTTACCTCATTCTTTAGAGCATCACATAAAGTTCCACAATAAAAAGAAGCATGCTTTTGTCAAACAATTCTAATATGATATGACATTCAGATTAACTTAAATTGTTTTTATTAGTGAAATGCAAGGTACTCTAATCACAGTGTGACTCTTTAAAAACCAAGTGACGTGAGTATTACACCCACAGTGTAAGAAGAACGAAAACAAAAATCACAAAAATGTCAACAAGAATGCCTTTTAGAATGTTCCTGGATTTCATCATTGGGGGGTGAAAACACGCTCAATTCTAAAAGCAAATCTCCACTACTCACCCCTAGAATAGGACAGAATAAAATGGAATGGAATAGAATTGAATACACGATTCATGTCCTGTGAGAATTGACATTTATGTCATACTGTTCATGTATAAATTAATTTAGGGTTTTTTTTCTCCTTAGAAAATTTCATTAATCATATATAAAAAAGCTAAAGTTGTTTAAGGGGAAATCCAGGCCACCACTAAGTATATCCATGCCTTATAAGCAACATTTGTTAAATGATCTAAAATAATTTTAAGACTGAGTATGGTGGCATAGACCTTTAATCCCAGTACTCAGGAGGCAGAGGCAGGCCAATTTCAGTGAGTTCTAGGCCAGTTTGGTCTACATAGTGAATCCTAGGCCAGCCAGAGCTACATAAGGAGATCCTGCCTCTAGATAGATAGAGAGAGAGAGAGAGAGCCACCTAAACAAAGTCCTTATGAAAATTCCAAAGATTCTTTTAGAGCAAAGCATCCTGGCTGACGGAGGGACATGTTTAGTCCCAGCAGTTCCTGCTCTAAGACAACTCACTCTTTATGCTTTCTTTTGTTATTAGAGAAGGAAACTCCTCGCTGAGCTGAACAGGAAGGCCTGGTGCTCACTGGGTATGTCTCCCACCATGTACTTCCAAGTGTTCATTTTAAACATTAGACCATTCAAAACGTGAATTGGTTTCTTTAGAGTAAAGAAGCAAACTGGGGAGAGGTAAAAACTCCAATGCAGCACGAAAGTGGGAAGGGATTCCTAGGGATGGAAGGGCACAGCGAGGGGGGCTGGGAAAGGGAGAGAAAAATAATAAGGAAATTTTGTTTGAAAACTGTCATAATGAAACCCAGTTCTTTGTAAGCTAACAATGGAAGAAAAATGTAGTTCAGTTGTCACAGACCATTCTGCTCCAAAATGGACAAATATTATACTTGTATTCTTGCAAGAAAAAAATATATTAAATAATTATTTCTCTTCCATATTTATCAGGAAAATTTTAATGATGTAATTTAATAATAGAAATAACTATCAAAATATACGATCCCATCATGTTCACATTTAAATGCTAGACATTCACACACCACACAGGCTTGTACACACCAGAGCAAAGATAAACACTGTAGGATTTATCCGAAGGCAGACTTGGGAATCAAGCTACAGTTAACATTATCAGCTATAGGGGTTTTAGTGATTACACAATAGCAGGAGTTGATAAGAACAACATGAACTCCCCTCTCCCCAGATAACCAGAGAGGCTTAGCGACAGCAAGGGCTAGGCAGTGAATGGTCAGCTAGACACACAAGACAA
The DNA here is from genome assembly GCA_001685095.1 of Ellobius talpinus. Lineage (NCBI taxonomy): Eukaryota > Metazoa > Chordata > Mammalia > Rodentia > Cricetidae > Ellobius > Ellobius talpinus. Next base: position 16,280 of record LOJH01010731.1, read on the forward strand.
GGACCACAGGGCTGTAACTATATATATGCCAGGCAGGGTGATTTCATGACACAGCTCTTGTCAAAGTCAACATGGATCACTTTTTGCAATTCCTGCAAATAGTGAGGAGAAAAAAATTTTTCATAGGGATAATCAAGAAATTTACATACACAAAAGAAAAATCTCCAAAACTTGATCAGTTTTCGAAGCTAAGCAACTGCCAAATTCATTAACAATGGGAGAGAAAAATGAATATTTTTCTAAGAACTTAATATATGACATTTTAAAGACAAGATCTCTTGTATCTCAAGAGCAGATTATATCAAATGTTTTTATCACAGGAACACTAATAAAAAGAACAACTTCATTTGTTAAACAAAACAAAAAAAATTCTCTTAAGAGAAATGGCCATGTAAATGTCAGCTTGATTTAGCAAGGACACAACAGTCCAATATAAAAATAACTCATGCTGAAATTGTATCATTAAATGAAAAACTCATATACCACATATATTTTTACATTTGTTTTAATGACAGATTAATGCAAAAAAGTATGGAAATTCCATACCCTTACACTGTTGCTGTTGCTTCTTGAAATCGTCTCTGCTATTTTGTTTGAGATGGGCTGTGTAGTTATTCCTCCTCTTCAAACACCCCCTTCTCAAAAGAAGGATGAGATTCTAAAGACTCAGAAAGCTGGTGACATTTGCAAAACTCATAAAGTCACAAGAGTGACAGGCCCTCTCCCCACCAAGTGTAAAAGGTTGCTGGGAAGAGGTGAATCTTAGGGGGTGGCCTGAAATGGGACCCATCTTCTACACCCTTTTGACTGACTTCCCAGTGTACCATACAGTACAGTAAGTTACTATGACAACTGTAGTCTCGCACCAATGGTTGACTGGTTAGGTGTCCCTTATCACTGTACCTAGATTGACTTACTAAATGTGAAAACTCTATCATCAGACTGATATAAATTTACAATTACTCTATTTGTCTTACAAATTGGCTGTATCCTCATAACAAAATGTCCATCTTCATTTCCATACTGATTCTGCCTTCTTCCTATTCAGACAGTAACCTCACTACTACAGCTATATATACACACATATTGTCAGACTACTGCTTTGATTTTTCCTATAATTTAATATGGTAAACAGCACATGACTATTAATCAAGTAACAGAAAAGGCAGGACAGGGGCCTCCTGTATGTTCAGCCCCTGCCTTATTCATGAATTTTCACCATAATATTCTATTCATTTATACTTAGCTTTATTATTGCAATATATTTATTGTTGTACTTGTATTCTGTAGGTCTCCTGGTCTTTCTAAAGTGTTACTGAAAGTCACTTACAGGGTTATAGCTCAGCTCAGAGTCAGGGGCCTGCCTAATATGTGCACAGTCCTTAGCTTGATTCATGCACTCTCAGAACCTGTACCCCTAGAGAAGGAAAGGGAAAATAGGGAAGGAGAAGGTAAGGGGAGGAGAGAGGAGATGGGAGGGAGAAGGAAGGAGAGGAGAGGAGAAAGGAAGAGATGGTGAGGAAGGAAAGAGATTGAAACAAATTTCCTTTCATGATTCTGCTTATCAAAGCACAAAATTAGCAATTTTTTTACCATATTCAGAGAGCAGAAAGACACCATAATCTAAGTTCAGAACAGGTTTAATCCCATTATGTTCTTATTTCTCTTCTCTTCATTCTTCTGTATGTTAATCAACTATTTTGGTTTCATTTCCCTGAAGGCTGCTGAGTACACCAGTCTTTTCCATGATAAAGATTACTTATGCATTGATATTTAATACTCTAGTACAAATTAGTAACTTTAGCGCGTTTTAGAAGGAGCAGTTTTATATCTTCCTATTTTTGTTATTTTATTGTGTAATTTAACCACAGATATATATTTACAATTTTTATTTATGTGTATGTGTGGGGGCATGTATGAGTTTATGTGCACCACATACATGCAGGTGCCTGTATCAGATCCCCTTTGTGTGCGGCGACACAAATGCTGGGAACTAAACCTAGGTCCTCTGCAAGAGCAGCCATGGCTCTTAACCACTGAGCCATCTCTTCAGCCCCCATAGCACAGATATTTTAAATGCCAAGTTTCTGAAACTGTTGGGCATACCTCAGTGTACTTCTTTTGTGCTGGAATTCTGGCTCCACATCTCTAACTACCTTGGAAATTTCCATTGTATCTGAAACATATTCCTTATATAACTTAATACCTCTTATTAGAGTTAATGAATTCTAAATTAGTCATTTTTAAATGTTCCTAGTTTTAAGGCTTTTAAAATTTTCATCCTAAGAGTTACAATACTGGTCAACTGCTCTTTGGAAACAAAATTACTTATTTTTTAAAAAATATTTATTTATTTGTTTATTATGTATACAATATTCTGTCTGCATACAGGCCAGAAGAGGGCACCAGACCTCATTACAGATGGTTGTGAGCCACCATG
>LOJH01010731.1:18750-34064 GCA_001685095.1 Ellobius talpinus
TGGGAATTGAACTCAGGACCTTTGGAAGAGCAAGCAATGCTCTTAACCTCTGAGACATCTCTCCAGCCCCCAAAATTACTTATTTTTTTATTCCTCTCCAAATGTTCATGCAGTGCCTGACTCAGATGAGAAAACATATAGAACAAACACTGCCTGGGTTTGTAAGTTTCTTTCCCCCGCAAACTTGCTATGGATTATATGTGGACTCCATGATACCTAATATGTATTAAGTGACTAAACTGCCAATCAACACAGAACTAAAAAAAATCCGCATAGTTAACATAGTTGTACTGGAACTTTAGTACTTAACATAGCTCAACAGTGAGTTTGTCCCCTGACAGGGAAGGTGCTAATTCTTACTGTGAATCTGTATGAAAGGCACAAGAGCAGGCTTTCTGGTGTGATTTCCTTAACTACTGGACACAAGTCACCAAAGACACTTTCAGTTCTCCTTTTACACTCATCTTTAAAAAAAATTGTGTGTGTGTGCGTGCGTGTGTGCGTGCGTGCGTGCGTGCATGTGTGTGTGTGTATGGGTCTGTGCTTATGGGTTCAGATGCCCAGCAAGGTCAAAGGAGGAGTCATATCTCCTGAGCTGTGAACTACATGGTAGAGATGCTGGGAACCACACTGGGGTCCTCTGGAAGACTAGGGCCACACTCTTAAGGGCTAAGCCATCTCCCCACACACTTTTTTCTTGTATTAGTACATATTTTCTTGTTTAAAAATGTATTTACTTTTATGTGCATGGATATTTTGTCTGCATGTATGTGTGCCTGATACCCACATATACCACAAGGGGAGGGGATGTATCCCCAGGAACTGGAGTTACAGATAATCACTAAGTCACCATGTGGGTGATAAGAACCAAACCTAGATTCTCTGTAAGATCAACTGCTCTTAACTGCTGAGCCATCTCTAGCCCCCTAATACATATTTTTAAATATCAGAATAGAGATTCCTTAGACCTCAGACTGAGGTCTCTGAGGTGTTTCCAGGAACAGGTGAAGGAATTTCAGAATGGGAAATGAAAGCAGTAAATGAGGCCACATGGACACAGCATTCTTATTAGAGAGATTTTAAGTACTAAGCCACATCTGCCTGGGAGAACCACATCTGCCTGGGAGAACAGTGGCTATGGTGTGTATTTTTAAACGCATGAGACTGCAAAACTCTTTCTACTGTCATTTGAGGAAAAAAATTACCATAAATTTAATTAAGCAAATGAGGCCACAAAAGCAAGTCCAGTAATTTGCTGAATTATATAATTAGCCCAACTTTTCTCTTTATACTGCTTTGTATTAAATGACCCACATGCTTCCATTCTGTCAGATCTGTCAGTTACGACTCCAGTCACTTCAGGAGTCACGGACCCTCACGTGTGACCTAATTCAGAAAAAAGTCCTCTGAATTTTTATTCGGCAAATTTCTTCTTTTTTTCCTATCTAGCAACTACACCAGGCCACAGAAAATTAAGGTCTCCTCAATTATTCCTTGTAGAGAGACAGGATTGTGCCTTTATTGTTACTTAAATGATTTCTGAATTTGTCCAAATTTAGGAAAATATGCACCACAAAGCTCAAAATTACCAATGCTTTCTCTCACAAAGCAGAAAGTATGGCTACGTGGTTCTTGCATAAGCTGTCATGTTAGCAAACTCAAATGATGGGTCCCTAAGTTAATAACAGGCAGCTGGTTGCTCGGTGGGCAGTTCATCAGAATTACTAAGCACAATTAAATGCCATGAGGAATCTCATTTGAGACAATAAAAAAATAACATGAACAATGTGTAGAGGGAAAAATGCGAACACTTAGGACAGACCTCACTGGATGGTGACACATTTCTATAATGTGAAATCATTATAATCAGAGGGACAATAGTAGACATACTTGTGTGGTACAAGGCTTAACTTTGAGCCTCAAGCCTGGAACTGTGTACAAACTTAATGTGTTTCAAAAGAAATGATAACCAACAGAAGGAAGAGAATCATCTGCCATGGATAATGGCGGGTCTATTACTTCACCATTAGGAGAAAAATCCTATATACTAATCTTAAAGAAACTCTAGGTCCACGGTGAATATCCCTAGACTTCACAAAAAAACACACTCTTAAACTCCAGCTCTATATATAGTGAAGAAATGGTGTGCAGAAGTGAATAATTTTCCCTATTGTTCATTAGCTAAGAAATAGCTACATGTGAAAAATACTTTTATATTGTAAATACACAAAAAACTAAGAAAAATGTCCAAGTTGAATGATTCTAATCAAATCAAATAATCTATACATTCAGGATTCATAATCTAAAACAGTCTATAACTCTGCCACTGTGATTAAATTACACACTGATTAAATTGACCTCCTTATTGAGTTTGATGCTGGAGTCTGTGAACCATGTCAGTCAAATGCAGACTCATGTAGCCTTTGCTCCTGAATAGAAAGGAAAAAAATATCTACAAGCAAAGGATGCACATTTTAAGCCCAGACTTCCACAGTCTATACATGACAGCAACGGAGGTGAGGCTCAGAAAATGCAGCTGGAGGCCCTTTAGGAAATTATAATCCCATTTATTTTAAATTAAAATTTCAATTCTGTGTATGAAGAGAAGAAATATGTTCATATACACGGGCTTTAGATAAAACAGTAAATGATACATCCATTAGGAAAATTTCAAAGCTATCGGCATCCTGGGCTCTTCCCTGAAGTGTTCGTCTTTAGCTTTACTTAAGAGGGATGCTCCAGAAACCAGATGTAGACAGACCCCAGCCTCTCAAGAGGATGTATAAGAGAACAGTGATTTCTCATACAAAGAGGTAGTGACATAATACTGCCCACAACACAAAGCATGGCTCCTCTAAGCATTTCATAATGTGAGGGAGGACTGGAATGGTACACTGAGTATTAGGAGCTTTTCCTGTGCATTCTGAAGCACAAATAAAAACACTGGATGACAGTGATGGCCACTGTTATTGTCAGCTTGACCAGATCTGGAATCACCTAGGAAACAAGTCCCCAAGATCCACTGTAAAGGGTTGTTTGGCCATGAATGAGGTAGGGTAGTGATCTTGACTAGGTTAAATCGAGGTGGTACCCACTGTGGGTATCACCATCCCATGGCTAAAGTAGTGGACTGAATAAGAAAGGGAGCTAAACACTTGGATTCATCATTTTTTGCTTCCTGATTGTGGATATAATATGACCACCCACCAGTCACTATACCTTCTCTGCCATGATAGACTGTACTGTAGACTGAGTCACAATAGACCCTTCCTCCCTTAGGATGCTTTGTGTGTGTGTGTGTGTGTGTGTGTGTGTGTGTGTGTGTGTGTGTATGTGTAGTGTCTTTACATGATAGTGAGAAATTTAACTGCCATGGCTGCTAACACCTACCTCTACTCCAGCTCAGTGGGACTCATAAATGTGTGAATCCTAGCAATGTGAGCTGATAAGCAATGGCTTAAAGCCACCACAACTCAGTGGTGGTCATCTGTTTAAAGAGAGAGGAAACTACAGCTAAAATCTGTGAATGTTTGCTCTGTTGAGTGGAGTGATGGGAATGATTCAGATGTTTTTATATTTAGTCCACAGTTTCTAGTTGCTTTCTCCTGGGGTGGAGGGTATATAAACAAAGCTATTCAGTGCTACTCAACAGAGAAATCATAAAAATGACATGCACACATCCAGAGTGCTGCCCTGTGATGGGTTTGTTCTATGTCTGTCACAGTATTTGTCTCACGGCTCTATGAAGGAAATGCTATTGTTTTGTCTCATTTTATAAATAAGGAGGGTACAGGGTGGAGAGACTGCTCAATGGCCTCCTTACTTCCCCAGGGTTTGGACTCTGGGGTGTGCTGTTTAATCTCAGCACTTGGCCACTGTAAGACACAGCATCAGACTCCCTGAAATTCACCTTTTGTTCTTATACAGGTACAAGACCACTTTGCTGCAATTACTTGTCTGAAATTACAAGCCTCAAGGCTCAATACATGTACTCATAAAAACTCATTTATGGTGCTTTGATGTTTGAAAAATGTAGTTTTAAAAACTTACGTACCAGTGAATTTAGCTAGTAGCCTTTTGATGCACTTTGGAGTTTTCTCAGAGTACACGACTCAAAGAGAAGGAAATTTATGAGAACACAGACTAGAATGTTAATACTTCACATTCTAAAACTCTCATTTTTCACAAAATAAACACAGAGCCAACTTACATTGCTAGTTCTGCCAACAAGTCACTGGGGCATCCCTGTCCCTTTCATTAGAAGACAAAGTATGATTTGGAAGCAAGCAGTATTCTTATAGTTTCGTATCAAATAAACTATTTTAGAAAATGAAACCATTCACGGCTCTTTAAGAAAACCTCGGGAAGCGGGGTGGTGGCTCTCACCTGCAACCCAAGTACCTAGGGGTCTGAGGCAGGAAGATCTCTGTGAGTGCCTATTACACAAAATGAGATTTTTTTCCCAGAAAATAAAGGCTTCTGATGAAAATATTATATATTTGCATCCTGGAAGTTTTGTTTTCTACCTCAATTCTGAAGAATGGCCCAATAAGATAAAATCATTTCTGGGAACAAATTTGAAACAGACTTATGTAAATAGTTTTCATATTACCTCTAACTGTGTGGAGGATGAGTTTAAAAATTAAGAGAAAATTCAGAGTAATAATAAAACCTACATACTTCACATAGTCCTCACAGGAGCACTGTCATTGTTTCTCAGACCCTGAAATCATAGGCCCATTGGTGGCAAAACTCACATTAGTTATCAATAGAGCCATAGAGACTTTATAAGACATAACTTATTTCACGAATATTTAAAGTGCTGGCACTAAATAAATGAATGATTGAAATTCAATTCACTCATTTTCAACTCGATATTATATCTTCATACTATTTTATCATATCCTAGATTCAATTTCTTTTTAAAGCATCACCCACAATCTACAGTAAGCCCCTAAGTTCCACAGTGCGACACACATCTCCTGAATTAAAATGAGTAAGTATCACAAACACTAGCATACTTCCCTACCCCAAAACAGGCAGTATAGGCAAGCTTGGTTTATGTTTCAGGACTAAGACTTTCGTTAGTGTCTAATTTTAATTTTTGTTGAGAACTTCATACATGAATATTAAATCTGCCTTACTCCCCCAGCTCCTATGATGTCCCTCTCCCTCCCAACTCATGACCTCTTCTTTAATTATTACTGCCACATGCGTATGTATATACAACCTACTTAATCCATTTATCATTGTTAGTATCCAGGGCTGATCACTTGGTGTTAGGCAACCCATGTGGGAGCAAGTCCCCAGAGAAAATCAATTATCCCTTTAGCAACAGCCCCATTGGTCACCTGTAATTCTTCACCTAGTGGTGGGACCTTATTGACTGTCCCCTGCCCAGCTTGTCATGTCAGCTGGTGCTGTCATCATATTGGTTTTGTTAAACCATATGGTTAGGATTTCATGGGTGCAATTTGCCTGGCACGTCTTAGAGACACGATCCAGCAGCAGATATCCGGGGCCTCCAGCCCTTCTGTATATCCCCTACATCTAAGGCTCAGAGCAAACATATAGTACCTTTAGTAGTCTAAACAGCAGTCAAAAAGTCATAATCCAACATCAAAAGGGACAAGGCTAGCAGTCTCCCAGAAGATACTAAACCAACAGACAGAAAGGAAAGGCAATGAGAAATGTTCTTTTTCTAAACACTTGCTCCTAAGTAGGACACACAGGTTGTTTATTATACTCACAGCATTAAACTAAAGAGAAGCCTTCCCTATAAACAATCAGTACTTTAGAAAGACCCTTCAGTAAGTCTCTTGAACACACTCTTTCCACTATCCTGCATCATTTTTCTCTTGGCAGGTGGGCCCATGGAAGCGGAACAGTTAGATTCAATTATGTGTTTAAAAATAAAACCATATAAAGAGAAGTGTACATCAAATATTTTTGGTACATTTACTAAGATACTAAAACTAACAGCAAGAGCAAAAGTTAAACGAAACGTTAAACTTTGAAACTAGAATAGCAAGTGCTGTCACTGATTGTGTTTTAACAATTGTGTGTATCATTATTAAACTGCTTAACTCTGTGTGGCAGACCTACTTGGGATATCAGCGCAGGAAGAGGATGTGGGATTACCCAAGATTCTAGAAAGGAAAATCAAAGAAAAGGTAGGCAGGAATAATGAGTTCTGGGACAGCCAGGTGAATTATCCCTGTATAAGAATTAAGGGTATAAATAGCTACCTCTCTGTGTAGAGACAGGATATCACATTGTAGTCCAAGCTTTCTTGAAATTCACTATGTAGCTGCAGGCTAGGCTCACACTCATGGCAATCCTTCTGCCTCAGTCTCCTGAATGCTAGGGTTATATGTGTGAGTCACCATACCTGGCTTAAAAGCCACTTTGAAGAGGGCGCTAACTCATATATATCCAACATCAATTGGTAATTATTCAAACTTGGTGATGAAGACCTCCATTCCCTCTGTAAAGAGGACAGAGCTAAGACATGGCAGCGATGGCACTCTCAAGCCTCTCCTCTGAATGCTATGCTAGAGACACACCCTCAAATAGCCCTGAGGAAGAAGCAACCCATTCTTGTGGGAGCAGAGGCAGACAAAAACTAAGATCCACAGGAAATTCAGGCTTGACAGAAGGAGGAGAAGGAAAGAAATGTGTGTATGCAGAAGCCTGAAAAAAAAACTGGAGCAAAGATGCAGAGGACACAGTGCAGCAGGTGCATCCTCCTGCGGCCTCACTGGGGTCTCTGTCCTCCGTATCTTCAGGCATCTGCTCTTGACCCTTTACCATCAAGATGCTCTGAATAACAAACACTAAATGAAATTCAATGAAATGCTACGTGGAGCTCAGATCTCTACCTCCATTTTATCACACTTTGGATGAAATAATTCAGAATGCTTTAGGTTTAGAGAGGTACTATGTGGCAGAAAAGATGATAGGCATGTCTGCTGAGTCCAAGAGACTTGGCTCCTACACGGCCAGCAGCACACGCCAGTAGCACAGCCTAACCCTGAGCTGATGACATATACACCCCAATGGGCAACACACTGGTTAAAAGGGGGAACAGCTATCTCTCTGTTGGTCTACAGTCACCATCCAAGAGGGCTTCCTAACCTAGACTTCCCTAAAGTTCACAACATCCCAACATGCACATTCTATAGGATGGTAGTTCTCAACCTTCCTAATGCTGTGACCTTTTATATTGTGCTAACCCTCAACCATAAAAATCATTGCTACTTTATAATAATTTTACTATTGTTGTGAATTATAACGTAAATATTTTTGGTTTCCTATGGTCTTAGGTGACCCCATGAAACAGTCGTTTCAACCCTTCCCAAGGGGTTGTGACCCACAGGTTGAGAACCACTGATATAAGAGCTTCTTCCTATGCTCCCATTCTAGTTAAGGCTCATGGCGACCCTGTGGGGTTTTGTAAAATACTGATCCAACTCCTCACATGGATGTTTACATTATCCGTGGTAGAAATGTTCTAGTGACAATATCTTTTAATTTCTTTATTTATCAAACTGAAAAAAGAGAGTCTTTGCAATAACAACCAAGTGTCAATAATAGCAAAAAAAAAGTCCAGTTGAATTACTGGAAAGAAATAGTTTATTAGTCTCTGAAGCACTATAGTAACTGGGAGGGCATGGGGTGGCCATTCATCCTACTGACTATCTATAAACTTTAATAAACTGATTAAGAGCAGGTAATATCCCCCCGAAAAAGAAAAAAAAACAGCAACCTTGTGTCTCCAGGAAAAATAATTAAAATAACCCAATAGATTTTCAAAGAAAAATATCACCAATATGTGACAGAATAGGAATTTTAATTTTCAGAAGATAGTCTGCTATTTGCAAAATTATAATTTGCTGAAACTGTACTGCTGTAATTTTGCTACTTAAAATACAGAATGGTGCCATGAAATTGTATCCATCACAAAGATGTTTAGGACATGTCACATGGAGAGGACATTTGAAGATGATAGAGATTCGTGGCAAACAACCAGGCAGAAAGCTAGCAGTCAAAAGATGACATGAGAACATGTAAGGAGACACACAAACACCACAACACACACACATAAGCATGAAGGGAATTGAGGTTGAATTATTTTTATATATGTTTTTAAGACATTCTAGGCTTGCAAGATAAAAGTAGAAAATCAAACATAAAGCTGCCACATGTAGAAGCCACTGGCTTTGGAAAAAAATATTTCGCAACACCCAGGCAGGCAAACATTCACACACCCAGCTAAATTCAGTAAAAGAGCAGAAGTCTAGAGAAGTGAGTACTTACCCCTTCTGACTTCTCCATCGTGTTGGCCAGCATCTCCTGCAGGGCACGCACTGACAGAGACTGCTCCAGCACAAAGGTGCAGATGGACAGGTCCGGGGGGACATTCTACGTGGAGAGAGGAAGAACCATCAGGGTAACGTCCTCTTCAAGGATGCAGCCAGTTGAACTTGTAAAGCTCCGTTTCCCTTGCCACCTGCCACCTCTCACCGCCATCTAGGATGCATTGTGCTTTCGGTTCATAGTTAATACAGTCTTACAAGTCTGTGAATGCATGCAGGAACATGCTTGTGTGTGTGCTAGTGCAGGAGTGTGCATGTGCATGTGTGTGCACAGCTCATAGGTCAACAGAGTACTAGTCATCAGATGCTGTCTACTTTTTTAAAATTAATTTGAAATAAAATCACTCTGTTCTGAACAACTCACATATAAAAACACGGTGCAGCTGATTTAAGTCACCTAACCCGGTCCCAAACCCCATATGCCCAGTGAACTTCCATATTGCTCAAGTGGCTATTAAGAAGCCATGGCTCCACTCAGGGTTCACACTTTCACTACCCAGTTTTTATTTTTTATCCTTTTAATGGTTCTTGTTATTTTAATACAGAAAGTTGAATTCACTTATCCACCATGTAAAAGGAAAAAAGTTTGATGTAGTTAAAAGTTAAAAAAAAAGTCAGTTTTCAACTCTTCCAAGACTTGGTTATTATTTTCACTTTACGTTTTTATTTTATGACTTGCTCACACCTATGTATGTACATCATGTATGTGTCTAGTGTCCTCAGAGGTCAGAAAAGGACATTTGATCCCCTGGAACTGGAATTAAGGATGGTTGTGAGCTGCCACGTGGGCGCTGGGAACCAAGTCCAAGTCCTCTGCAAGAACAGCAAGTGTCCTTAACCGATGACCTGTCTCTCCAGTCCCCCACCCACACACACCTTTTCTTTATCGAGACAGGGTCTCTCTTTGGCCTGCAGCTCTCCAAGTAGTCTAAGCTGGCTGAATGTCAGCCCCACAGTCCCTCCTGTCTCTGCCTCCCCAGCCCTGGAATGAAAAGTATGCACGACCATTCTGGCTCATTTTAACACGGGTTCAAGGAGATAGAACTCAGGTCCTCTGCAGAGCAAACACTTCAGCAAATGAAAGACACCTCCCCCGCCCCCAGTTTAGGAGATGACAGCTACCCCCATCCCCACTTCAGCAGATGACAACTACCTCCCTACCCCCCCATCTAACACACTTTGAGCTGACTGAGAATAGTATCTGTTCCTCATAGAGCATCTACTCAGATACATGGCACTTGGAGCTTTGTCTATACTGCCCAGGTCACATGGCCAGGGTCTCTACAATGCTGATATTGACAAGACAAAAGAGAAGCTAAGCTGCTTTTCCAAAGCCACAGAATTACAAAATGTTTAAAGCTGGCTTTAGAATCTGGGTTTCTCCAGGTCTCAAAGATTCATTTCTAGCCTACCAAGTAGCCTGACGATTACAAAAATACTAAAAAGACAGAACACTTCAAATTAATACTGGAGTTAAGCAAATACAAAAATGAATCCATATAAGCATTCATTGACACAGTCTTTTTCTTCTGTATAGGATAAACATTTATATTCCTATAGTTGGATTCCTTTTTTTTGCCTCCAACTTGGGACATGGGAATTTAGCTCCTGTCTGCATAAAAGCATGTGCTACATTTCCTATTTTATTTTTACTTACATGTATGTAACTTCATCTGTTTCCAGAAAGCTAAACAAATGCATAGAGGGATGGAGAGAGCTTTAACGTGGGCAGTGAGTTCGTCTCACTTTTGTTTTCTGTTAGGAATCCTGGGTTCCGGTCAAGAAGGCAAAGGAGTTCATTTAAATTTTATACCTCCTTTCAGGGTGCTTCAAGAGCGACCTTCAGGGCAACATGGAAGAAACTCAAAAATATGTTTTAAAAATGGATTCTGTTTTCAATCTTGATAGCTTGACAGCAAAGAGAAAAGAAGGGACTCAGATTTCAGTTCTGATCAGTAGCCAGCCAAAAGCCATAAGGGATAATGCTTGGGCTTCCTATCTATGGACTGAAGAGCACTCCTACTCCAAAGAATCCCCGAGACTCAAGTTTTTTAAACTCTGTCTTCTAACCTGAAAAGAAATGCCAATAAAATATAATTTTATCTCTCCAATTTAAGAAAAGCCCACATTCACATGAAAGCTCAGATTCTCAGAGGTGCAAATTAAGAGAGAAGCTGCTGGCTGGCCAAGACATAGGAAGACACCCAGAGCACACTTTAAGATGGAGCAGATGGCCTGTGGCTGAGGCAGGCTCATCACGGCTCGGCCACCCATCTGCAGAGCAGCTTCTGGCAAAGTACCATGACCACTGATGGGCAGTCCCTCCCTGCATCAGATGGATATCAATCAAAGCAGCACAATAGCAATGCTGCTGCTGATGCACCGACTAGACACGCGGACCCTGCCCCTGCAAGGTTTCACTCACCAGCTGGCGAAAACCATTATTTTCATGCTTCTATGTTCTCTCAGTGACAATATAACGTGGATCTCATGACCAGTGACATGAGCCAGAATACATAAAAATCCCAGTACCCGTTTTCTTTTCTGCATGGCTTCAAAACCTTGGTCGTCATACCCTACCATCGTGCCAGCCTGGAAATACTTCAAGGATTTTGCTTTTTAACTTTTCCATGGATATTCATCCTTCCAAGTCTTTCTTAAGTTTAAATTGTGAGGGTAGGTGTATATGTTAATGTGTGTGCATGTGTGTGTGTGTGTGTAGATACATGGAACGAGAGGCTGATATCCATTGAATTTCTTTCTCCATCACTTTTCACATAATTTTTTTGAGACAGGATCTCTCCTTAAACCTGGATCTCACAGATTACTAGACTGCTGGCCACTGAGATTTGGTGATCCTCTGTCTCAGACCCTCACACAGGGATTATACACACACATCACAGTACTGGTTTTTAACACGGAAACTGGGCATCTGAACTCAAGCCTTCATACCTGCACAGCAAATACTAAGGCCACCGAGCCACTTCCCCAGAACCCCTTTGTTCCATTCTTTCCCACCTCCATCCCTCTCTGACCCAGAAGTTAATATGATCACCTTGGCAAAGCAAACATTGCTCCTGTGTCAATGGATTCTGCATGTCACCTTTTTGAAAGACAAGGGTAAATGTTTGCTAATTAATAAAGCTGGTAGATCCGGGTATCCACAGGCATTGAGATTGTTCAGAAAAGCAGGAGGCATTGAACTTGGCATTCTGGACCACAACAGGGTCCAGGTAGGAGAGGCATTAGCAGGTTCAAATGAGGGATGATTATCAGGACATTAGTACCTCAAAGGACACAGCTGTGCCAATTTAGCACTTAATTATGAAAATCCCTGGTGAATTAGTCGAGGTTCAAAGGGTTCCCACTCCTCATATCCCTCTTTTGCAACACAACACCCAAGGACTTCACGGTGCTGCAAAACCATATTTGAATCCATAGTACAGCATCTTTCAAATCTAATAGTACACAGAAAGAGCAAGCTACTTTCTAAAACTATTTTCTTTAAATAGCAAAGACCAACTGTGCCCATGAGAAACTGGAAGTGTGCTTGAGTGAGTGTCTCAAAGTCCTTCCCACGTGCCTCTCTCCAATATCAAAACAGTGATACTCTATCATGTCAACTCTCTTCACATGCATCTTGAGTGGGAGTCATTATTGACTAGCATCCATGAAATTGTGAAGGGCAACACACACACACACACACACACACACACACACACATGAAAACAGAGAAGATGTGGCTTCTGCTACAAAGGAGCCTTAAGATAATGCCCAGGGGATGAGGATGTGGCTCAGTGGGGAAAGTTCTTGTCTAGCATGCACAAAGCCCTGGGTTCAAAGGGTTCAACCAGATGCAAAAAACTGAGTGTAGTCGTACAATCCTATAATCATCTCAGCACTGGAGTAGTGGAGGCAGAAGATTGGAAATTCAAGGTCATCCTCAGCTACTTAATGAGTTCAAGATCAGCCTGGGCTAAATGAGATGAGACCCTGTCCTATAAAACAAAGAGTAATCCATCAGGTCTCTTAAGATTACAAAGTATCATATGGGAATACTCAGGCATCCCATGTAGCACCTTGCTTCTAACACTGGCAAGGCCAATCCACTGCAAGCAAGTTGATTTCTCCCCTATTAAATGTGAAGCAGTGCTGATTTTGTACTTATGTGTGTACCTGTGTGAGCATATGTTATGAGTTGCCCTTAGAAGCCAGAGGCAGCACCAGATCCCCTGGAGCTGGAGTTATGGGCAGTGGTGGCCCACTCCACCTGCATACTGGAAACCAAACTCATGTCTTCTACAATAGTATGTTCTATTAACCACTAAGCCATCTCTCCATCCCCACACGATTGCTTACAATCTCAAATAGTAGGGCTATATACCAACCATTTAGACTCTAGAGATGATTCACTAGTTTACTGCATTTAAAATCCATAATTTCCAGTCATTTACATGAATGTTAGAATATGCATATGAGAAGGGACTCAAGATGAAGAACTCTATTACTAAACAGTTATAGGGCTGGTTAGATGGCTCAGCAGGTAAAGGTTCTTCCCACCAAGCCCACCGATCTGAGTTCTATCAATCTGACCCACACTGTAGAAGGAGAGAAATGATTACCAAAGCTGCTCTCTGACTACCATGCCCTTGCCATTGGTCACACGCACACATATGTACACATGTACATAAAAATAAATGGATAAAAATTAAAACTTTAAAGTTTTCATTATAGAACTGAAATCTCAGAATTTAGAAGAGTTATGAGTACATGAGCGGAAAGGACACAATAATGAATGAAAATTTTAGGTCCATGGCTGTTGTTCAAACAGCTTAATTGACTACAAGGTCATTTCACACGCTGCTCCAAGGCTAGGCTGCTAATGACTGCATATGTAGCAAGCATCTGGCCTTGTCACAGTAATACAGAGATAAGAAAGGGAAATATCACACAGGGCACAGGCGGTGTTGAGCATTAGGATCAGAGAGACCTCAGCTCTGCCTGCTAAACATCAGAACAACCAATGAATCATGAACAAGCTTGATAGCAATTCCTGAGAAAATCGTGGACTTGTAATGAGATCTCATGGGAATTTCGTGAAAAGGAGACACAGACAGAACCATTTATAGGGAACTGCCTCAACTTGGGATCTGAAACCAGAGCCATTTTAGAAGCTCATGACCTGGGATCAGCCCTCTGAGAAAGAACAAACAGGAATAAGAGTGTCAGCTGGTTCGTCATGCTGTAGAGTTATCTGGATACCCAAGAGAGTTACTGTTGCTGTAGAAGGGGCAATGATTTCTGGGTGAGGAATCTTCATGGGAAAGGTGCAGAGTGGAATTACAATACAAACAAGGTAGAGCAGACAGGGCAGCTCAGAGACTCCACCTGTTATGTGGAATTAAACTTGGAACTATGTCTGAACATGTGATTTTCTTTGACTAAATTTGAGAGATCTGGACAACTCCAGAGTCGTATTAAGTCTCTTAGTCTAGAAACCTAAAGTTGAATCTAACAAACTTAAGTACAGTTTGGTTAAGCAAATATTTCACCTTATCCAACAAATCATTTGTCTCAGAATGGGTCAGTGGATGACATAAAGAAACCAACAGTAGCTTGGGATTTAAGAGCACTTGTTCTCACTAAGATCCTGGGTTCAGTACCCAGCAACCAAATGGTGGCTCACAAGCATCAGAGTCTAGGGGATCTGAACTTCAGGGGCACTGGGCACAGACATGGTACACATACATATGTGCAGGCAAAATATTCATGCACATAAATTAAATCTTCCTTTAAAAGGGATATTTTAGGAAGATAACTTGAGGAGATACATGATGAATATGATCTACAATTATATATGTATATCATGTATGTATAGAATGTATATATAGTATGTATATATGTAAATGTATGTGTGTGTATTTGTACATATTTTTAAAGGTCAATTGAGGACATTAAAGAAAAATTTACTGGGAATTCCTTCCTATGGCTGAGGGAGAAGTCTAGTGTATCCACTGTCTAAGATAGAAAACTGAATAAAAATGACAATAAACGGATAAAATAAACACCCAACACTTTAAGAGACATGGGAATCTACTTAAAGGTGTGAGAATGTCCATGGCTTAGGTCGATGTTGATCTTTGGGTGAGACACATGTGGTGTTCCTTCCTGTCTTTGGCCGCCCCTGCCTCTGCCTCCCCACCCCATAACACTGCTTGCTCAGTAGATAAGTAGGTCTATCAAGAGCCTGGCACCAGCTAGGCTGTGAGGACTAACTGACACCTGGTCCAAGGAACGGCCACAGCAGGCATGTTGTAAAGGTGAGAAGTATGGGGAGGCCCCATGACTCCCGGGCCTGACTCCATCAATCCTCACTGAACTCACACACGAGACACACAGATGGCCTGGAGACTCAAAGGCAACCAGCAGCTGTCACATTCCTACACAGAAGGTCCACTCACAGGGTGTGGATTCCTTCCTGCTTAAGATGTCACACAATCTCTGCACCAGTGGTACTGAACTCTAAGCAATGCTCAAACAAGGACTCACCTAGGAAATAATTAAAATTATAAGAACATTTCCAAGGACAATGTCCACAAATTAAAAATTTAATCCAGGAAATTTACTCAACATTGAAAACTGCAAATAAAAATAAAGCAAGAACAACCTTCAATAGGAAAGTACCAGAACTTAGAATTGGTATATTTTCTAAAATGTACAGTTCTAACTCAAAAATTTGGCACAGACAAGAAAAATGCAAAGTATAATCTATACTGCAATGATAAAAATGATCTGAAAGACAGCAAGGGCCCTGGCCAGCAAGGGGCCCTGATCCTGTACCAGAAGATCCATCTGAGGGCAAGGTAGGCCTTTTGTCTGCTTTGTCTGCGAGGGCCCTGGCCAGCAAGGGGCCCTGATCCTGTACCAGAAGATCCA
>LOJH01010732.1:10806-27152 GCA_001685095.1 Ellobius talpinus
TCTATCTATCTATCTATCTATCTATCTATCTATCTATCTATCTATCTTTTTTCAGTGCTAGAGATTGAACCCAGGTCCTTGAGCATCCTAGGCAAGAGTTATACTACTGAGCTATACTCCCCCAGTCAGCTGAACCAGTGTCTTTACCCAAGACCACTCTGGGTACCTCCCTTTAAAACTATTTGGGGGCAGATTTAATGTACATAAAACAGTAGGTAATTGCATAGAAAGGTAATTAGGTGCCGTGCCCACTCCAACTATTTTACATACATTTGCTCATCTGATTTCCTGTAGTGTAGGCGTTCTTATGGCATTATTATTTGCTCCATTCTCCCAATAAGGGAAATGAGGGTCAGAGAGACTAAGCTAACTGCTCAAAATCTGCAGAAATGAGGGTGAAACCACTAGAACTTATGACTCACAGGTTCTCAGCCACGCCATTATCCAGGAAACTGATGGTCACTTTCAGGCTTAAGTCACAGGCCTGAATTCAACACAATGCTCATAAGCATTGTGTCTTTATGATAGAAAATAATAATACCGATGTGATTAACTTTAAACCTTTAAAGAAATGCATCTTTCATTGTTGCCTTTTACTTTTAAAAAAATCAATGGAAGTGCTAGCAAGATGGCTATGTAGTTTTTAGTTTCCAATTCATTTTGCTTGTGTCACACTCTGTATTCTACAAAGAACCAAAATTTCTGTCATGTTTTTGTGGTCATACTTGGATATAAATGGGAGAAATGACCAATAATCAAAGAGAACGTGCAGGCTTCCTCCACTACAAGGAATGCCAGGAATATCTGCTGAGAGCAGATATTAGCCCTTGGCATCTTTTTAGCTCGTTCATGGAGACTCACAGGTATGGGTGGCTCCATTCTCCAGTGAGGCCCTAAAGGCACAACTCATACTCAAATGCATTCTCAAGAAATCTCTACAATTAGCCTAAAGGCACAACTCATACTCAAATGCGTTCTCAAGAAATCTCTACAATTAGCCTGTGAATGGGCTGGAATCCAATCTCAGCTGAGTTGGGAAGGAAAACTACAGCTACTCTCATTGGACATCAACTTTTTCAAGGAAATTCTTCCTCAACTTTTTGTCTATTTGTAACATGGTTGTGTTATATCAATTGTCATACATTCATAAAATTTAATGAAATGAAGCTGTTTCATCTTTTTTGTTTTTTATTTTTGTGTTTGAGGGGACAGTGATGTGATGCAAAATATCTCTATGAAAGAAGGGCCATAATGAGACACAGAACACAAAAATCTGTTTCTGTTAGAAAACTATGGTTGACTGCAATCAGCAACCAGGCCATTGTTTCATTTAGTTCCTGATACTTCATACAAAACTTCAAGGTAAGAACTCTTTTATTTAGACAAAAGGGGGAGGTGCTGTGGGAACTCCTTCAGCCAATAGCCTTTAGACACTGGTCCATTTTTGGCATGGTCACATGTTCTATTTATACAGATGTAAAAGTGTACACAGTCCCTTGGCTGCTGGATTCGGTTTCTGTCCCTGCTTATGCAGAGGACTGCTGATCTGTGAGTCTACCCCTAAATAAAGAAATCATTAGTATACTCCATTCTGAGCTAGTGTGGGACTATTTTATTATAGTCAACAACACATATGTCTTTCAACCACTGGTGCAGCTTCAACTTTCTAAACAAACAACTTGAGAAATTTAAAACTTAATTGAAATTGTAGACACAACCTTGGACTCTAAGCTCCACCTGAAATCTTGAACTGGCTGTAAATCATTACTTTAAAAAAAAGAGTGCAGCTTGGTACTGCTGTGTATCTAAATGCAATTCAGTTTCTAACATGCTGTCGTTTAACTCCATACATGCTATTTTACATTATGTAAATCCACATAAGCACTGGCATTTCCAACACTTATGAAGAGCTATGTATCTATAGAGTCACTGTTAGATTCATCTCATTTTTTGAAAAAAGTATTTCATTACTTATTTGTGTTGTACATGTGTGTCTGTGTGTATATGTATGGGCTCTAGTGTCTTGACACCATATGGACAGAGGAAAAAAATGGTGGAGTTGGTTCTCTTCTATCTTGTGGGTTCCAGGGACCAAACTCGAGTTTGAGACTGGAATGAAAGCCATGTCAGACTTGGTGGCAAGCACATTTACACACAGAAGCATCTTCCTTCACCCTCATCTCATTTTCTCACCCTTCAAAGCGGGCAGACATTTTTTGGATTGACTGCAGTATAATCCAAAGACAACCTACCTCTTGCTGCTTTCTCTTTACACAAATTTGAATTATAACATTGGAGAAAACTTAGAAGGGTGTAAAGCAAGCTTGCAGTATTAAAATGAAAGTTATTTAATAATTTAGCAACAGCAGCTCTCTTGGGCAGGCTGCACCCACCCCCCAAAATGACCAGATCATTGGTGGGTGTTAGGTAGGATGCAACCACAGTGTGGAAGTGGGAGACTGATCCAACCATGGCTGCCTCATGTACCGACTCTGATACCTGAAATCTGTTTTTCTCCTTTAAAATGGTCCTTCTAGAATGTCACCGAAATGCCCCTGCTTACACACAGACAGCAAGAAGGGACAAAACATACACAAGCAACCTTTACTTTGACATTAACATAGCTAGGGTTCGAACCCACAAGATATCAAGGGTATAATGAATGACCCAACCTAGGGAGAGCGAGAGGCAGAATGCAGAACCTCTCTGCAGTCCTGGAGCTCCAGAGCCAGGCTGACGGGAGTGAGTCCCAGTGGCATCACTCACTCTGCCTCTCTGCCTTAGTGGTGTCCTACAGAATGTGAGAATCAGAACGGTTCTCCTGCAAGCAAAAAAGGAGTGCAGTGCATGGCGACCAATCACAGGTGAGCTGCTGTTGCCTTATCACGTGACTGCTCATTAACACTATAAACACAGCCAATGCCCTTCAGTCCTCAGGCACAAGTTGCCTCATCAAGAGAATGGATGACAGCCATGATTTATTATCTTAAACTGGAAAGGTCCGAGAGCTGGGCCAGGCCATTTCATCTCCTGACACCTACTTAAGTCCTGGGACATAGTTCTTTGGAGAATAGCTATGCATACTCAGGACTGAAGAAAGCTTAACTACCAAAGACCCCAGTGTAACAGGATGAATCATTTACTAAAAAAGATGACTGTCCCAAAGACGATGGCATTCTCAAGGACCGTCTGATGCTGTGTGATATGAGGTCAGTGCTTTCCAAGTCACTGACACATCCTTTTGTCCCCAGTCCTGAGTCAAAGATCCATATTCAAATCCAATGTGAGCCCAGCAATAGCAAAAGAAACTACTTGAGAAAGTGTACACTAGAAATAACATTGTTATCAAATGCCTTTGCTTCTTAGGCATTTAATCTAGTTTTAGAGTATGACTTTCCCTTTCCTTCAATACTTTGCTCTCAGCATTCGGTACAAATGAGAGCGCTGAATGAAGTCGACCCAAGAATATCGTGAGACTTGGACTGTGAGTTCCATGCCAGGGAGCCCCACGTACCAGCCTCAGGTGTGCTGAACTCCTTTTGAGCCCAGTCACTCCATTTCCAGAAGTGGTTGGCATCTGCACAGCGCACACGAGTCTTGTACTCTGTGTCCGGCTCCAGATCACTGAAGAGGTAGTTCCCACTCACGTGGACAGAAACATTGTGCGCCTGCGTCAAGAACACAAGGGAAAAACAAAGGCTATAGGTGCATTTGTGTTGTGAAGCCAAATCAGAAGGGTGGCGTCTCTGGTTTGGAGCAAGACTGGGTCTTCTTCAAGGTGAGGCTTTTATCCCTTAAGGTTTTCTTTTCAGTGCTAACTGTTTAGATCAATTTCAGGACCCCTTTCAACAGATAATCCACACTATGAACTAATGTTGAAATAAAGGCCTGACTGGTTGATTTTTCTTATTTTTAGGGTGTTCTTTTTAGCCTTGGGTAAGGTCTTGTAGCCCTGGCTAGCGTGGAAGTCACTATATACATTAGGCTGGTCTCCAACTTGTAGTAACTCTCCTGCCTCTATTCTCAAATGCTAAGATTACAGGTGTGCCCAGATGTTGGCCTGAAATAAGACATTTTTGTTTGTATTTTGGTTGTTCTCACAGATAGAGTCTCATTATGTAAACTAAAGCTAGCTTCAAACTTGTGATCTCCCAGTTAGCCTCCTGAATGCTAGGATTACAAGGTTTTTTGTTTGTTTGTTTGTTTGTTTTTTAAAAGCTTATTTGGCCCTCTGTCTGTTTAGGTACATCAAGAATTTTTTAAAACAGGAAACAAAGGAATGTTCTTACATGTACCACTTCTCTTTCGTGCTGGAGTTCAAGCTGACACAGGAGCGTGTAGTTGTCCCCACGGGAATACACCTTCCAGGTCATGTTGGCTTCTGTAGCACTTAGTGATTCAAGGGTGACATCATGAGGAGGCTTTTGATGAACTGTTAAGAGAAAAAAAAAGAGAGAGAATTCAAGCGGATCCAACCCAGAGTTCAGTAAGTAGGCAATTCATTTCATCACTTGTTTGGTCACCAGTACTTTTTGTTTATGTTTAAGAAAGTAGAAACAACGCTGGGCTTGCTGACAGTATGTAGTGTATCCAGTATGCAATCCTTTTCACTCACTAATTGCCTTATGTATTTTATATTGCAGCAGACACGGAGGTAAAATACAAAAAGTAACTATGTGTAGACTCTTAAAATTAAATATGATCAGTAAGGTTATGGAGGAAGAGTCAAAACTTAAAGAAGACAGCCAATAGGGGAAGGTTTTAATGCAACCTGAGTCTAACTAAAATAATTAACAGTGTCAAGGAAACAACCCTAAACAATCCAATCTATAAAACATCCCAGAGTGATATCACCAGCTGCCAAGGGAAAGGATCATCAACAGATGTCGCCAGTGACTTATATGATGCAACTGCCACACAAGAGTTTGAAATTAGTCCATGAGCCAGAGCCACACAGATGAAATGCGTAGACGAAGAACAGTTCTCAGCAGAGAAATTGAAACTAATAAGGAGGAAAAGTAAGGGGGAAACAGTGCAGAGGAAGGGTTAAGTGAGAAGAGGGATGTTGGGGTATGACGGGGGAGCGGGTGGTGGAGAGATAACTAAGTCTAAGAATGTTTGAAAAGCCGTATAGAAAAAAAACGCTTATTTTATAAGCATCACATACATTTTTTTTAATTTAAAAGAGTTTAATTGGAGTTACCGTACAGAGGACTACGTTTATTCCAGGTGCCATACATTAGCAAATAAAAAGTCCAACACATCCCCTCAAATTGTTAGAGGTGTCCCTCGTAGACCCTTAAAATAGTGTAGGCTATTGCCAGCAATCTTAGTTGCCCCCTAGAACTTGATAGTAAGACTTTATTGCTGAAGACACCACACGCATCAGTCACAGGATATGGAGAAATCAAGTCAGGAGAAATCAAGTCAGTAGCGACCAGGAAGCTTCCTGCTGCTAGATAGCATTCTAAAAGGTGCTATACAGACTGTCACGGGAGGGTTGAAAGTTAATCAGTAACCAACTGTGAACCCCGAGAACTATAATAACGACCAGTATGGTAAGATGCTCACAGGTGCAACAGCTGGATGAACACTATAGGGCTAACCAACAAGTTTCTACTCAGGTTTATGGCCCACCATGAGGGAGGAAATACATGCCTGGTACTGCAAATCTGATTACAAACAATGACTGTGATCATGGGCCCCAGGGATGAACACTATAGGGCTAACCAACAAGTTTCTACTCGGGTTTATGGCCCACCATGAAGGAGGAAATACATGCCTGGTACTGCAAATCTGATTACAAACAATGACTGTGATCATGGGCCCCAGGGATGAACTCACTTCTATCATGCTTGGGAATGAGCATAGTCTCAAACTGCCCTTTAAACATCTACCTCTAGTGTGCAGAATGAAAGGTAAACTAGATAGTAATGGCAAAAAGGAAATAAAGAATTAAAGTTTTAGAGCTGAAAAGTACAGTATGGAAAATGAAACTCTGGCTGAGAGCCAGGAGAAACATGGAGAATGACTGTAGGCTATAAACATTACATGGGAAAAAAATCAGAAAATTCAGATTTATCTGTGGTTTTGAATAGTGGTTCCCAGAAAACACTTTCTGGTTGCTTTCAGAAAAACTAAAGCTGATGAACTCAAGCAGTTACAGGACAAAAGTGATCCCTGGCACTTGTCTGTTTAGATGTCTCTGGGTCATGCCCTTTTGCTATTGGGCACATTATAGACAGAGGAAGATGCTACACAATGCTATCTCTGTCTGTGAGAAGTGACCCCTCACAGCTGAGACTTTGAACCACAGAATGGACATGTCCATTTGTGCCTATCATCTGAGTTATAGGTTATTCAATAAACGCTGTACTGCATGGGAGAACAGGACATTGCCTTGTTTATATGGGACCTAACACAGATTTAAAAAAAATGTTCCAAACAACCCTGTGATAGTCAAGTTGACTGTTCAAAAAGCTCTTCTGAGCATGAAGACAAACAACAGACTTCTTATAGTAGGTCAAATGCCAGGACTATATAAGCTGAAAGCCAAAGGAATATCACAGGAAAAAGGTGGTTGACTGGCCTGATTAACCTAGTAAGGAGTTAAGGGACAGGTGAGTTTCTCTCAAGATAGCATATACACAACCTCTGTGTCATTTTGACCCTCCACATCAAGGTGATGAACAACAACACCGACTATAAACAGTCTCCTGCAACAGGATGCCTTGGAAGCCATCTGCCAAGTCATGGTCCTACCCTCACACCCTCACTCTGAGGATTCTTAGAGTCTGCTAGCCTTATGCAGTCACAGATGTCCGGAACATCTAAGTGTGCTGAGTAGAGAGTGTGACAACAGAAAACTGCCACCAGGTGGACATGACTCTCAGATTTGAGGCATGTGAATTCATTCTTCATCCTTCCTTCATTCTGGGGTCTCACTAGATTGCAATGGTTAAGGCTCAAAGTCATGATCATCTGCCTCAGTTTCCCAAGTTGATGGGACTGCTGGCATGGGCAACTCTTTGATTGCTGTTGGGCACTGCTCTCAGACCAGGCATCAGATAACCAGAGCTTTACTGAGTCACTATGTCATGAATTACAAGTTCTTACTTAGATACGTGTAAATTATTATTCCTACTGAAATGGGAC
Organism: Ellobius talpinus; assembly: GCA_001685095.1. Classification (NCBI taxonomy): domain Eukaryota; kingdom Metazoa; phylum Chordata; class Mammalia; order Rodentia; family Cricetidae; genus Ellobius; species Ellobius talpinus. The sequence goes on from LOJH01010732.1 coordinate 17,962, forward strand.
CTGGTTAATAGAGCTCAATTGTTCAATGAATCATACATCTAAGATGAAATCAATCACCTCATAAATAAATGCCTCGCTTACCAGAAGGGTCAAGTCACCCACTCACCCATGAGTGATGCTTAGATTCTTCCCAGGTCTATGTAGAGAATCAAAAAACTAGTGATTGACTATTTGGCAAGGTTTACTGATAGGTTTGTCAAACCAAAAACAGAACAAGGGCCTTGGCTACTATCTGGCCAGTAGATGGCAAACTTTTGGCTAAAACTGGACAAGGATAGTTCAATCTGCCCTTAGACCAAACTACACGTTGCAGTGATGGTTACATGATCTGTCCCTGCCTTCCTTTCTACTATATGAGGATAGGGGTGGGGACTGGGGCTGGGGCTGAAAACTGCTCTGATGGTCTATTTGCTACAGGGAAGAGTGATTTATTACAGTTCTCTGGGGTTTCTGGGTCTCTATCCTCAGATTTTTCTCACTTTAGGATTTGAGCTGATAAGGTTGGGGTTGTTCTTTCATCCTTCCTCTGACCCTGATGGCCCAATAACACAGTAGATGCTCGGAGACGAATTCAAGTTCACATGCTAAAGTGATGAGACAGCTGAGCCTCCTAACTTGTCCACAGAACGTCAACAAAGTGACTTGCAAAGCAAAGTAGCAGTGATATTAGAACAATCAAACCAAGACCTTTAAATAATCACAAGAAACTTTGGGAAAATAAATAAAATCTTATGATTAGTATACAGAACATATAGTAATTTTAGATGCAAACCTGATTTAAAAATCCTCAAGATATATAAAGCAAAGGTTTATAGAAACACAACGAGAAATCAAATAATATGCAGTGGAGGACTGGTCAGCCAACTCAAGGACATATAGCTCTGAAGGACACAGCTAACACCTTGACCTAACAGACACACTGTCCCAGTGTGCCATCAGCTCCACCCCTAGATTATGTACCCCAAGGTCTCAGGAGACAGGTGCATCTATCCACAGACAACATGCTGACAGCCAGGTTGAAACCCCTCAGCCCAAGCTTGGAAAGTTTAACAAGCACGCATGGCACAGGCACCCATGATTAGAATGAGGTTCCGTCGGAAATTAAGATCCAAAATTGTCTTCTATTTGGGAATTTTGAAACCCAAATTATTGCTGGATTAGTTTATGGATGGAGTTGAGAGCATCCAAAGTTCATAGTGAACACATTAAGATGTCAGGAGTTTGTGGATTGTTGTGGGTGTCCCTAACTGACTTTTCATGGTGGGGGGTTATTTGTGGAATGGGCAGAAAACAAAAAGAGCGGTGGACTAAGTTTAAGGAAGCAGAGAAACTGGGTTATGAAGACAGAGTGAAAAATCAACAGCATGCAAAGGATGTCATCATGAGCAGGGCACATTAAAAGAACTTTTAGCAAAATTGCTTAGTGAGGATAAAGATATGCACCAACTTAGAAAGAGTCACAGGAGTGAATATGCATGACAGCTTCCTAAGCAACTAGAAAGTAAAAGGAATGATCTTCTAAAGTAAGAAGAACTCAAGATAAAGTGGCAGTTTTAGAAATTGCTGGAGTGGTTACAAGTTTTTTAATGTGCAAGGTGTATACATGAGAAAAATTTAAAGCTTTATGAGCAAAGACCTACACTAATATAAAAATTACCATGCTCCGTGCATCAGAAAATTCAGTATCACAAAGTGACTGATTTATCCAAGTTACAGTTGTAGATTTAATGTAAATCCAAAAATATCAGAAGAGGTTTTCCTGGAATTTGATAAGTGAGTCCCAGGGTTTATATAGAAGAGATAACAGCTAGAATGACAACAACCCACCTGGCAAAGGGCAATGAGAGTCTTAGCATCTTCCAGACCCTGTGAAACTGAAGTCCACGAAATTAGAGGGGGTATTAGTGTAGAAAGAGACCAACCACCCAGTTGCACTAGGACCCTAGGACTCCAATACGCTGTCCTAACAGGAAGAGTTGGCTTGTTAAATCGGCAGGGAAATAAGAGCTACTTAATGAATGGGAATAAACAAATGGTTCTTTTAGAACCAAAAAAACCCCTCAATGTTATATCCCAACTTTATTTGATATATAAAAATAGAGATTTAAGTTTAAAGATGCTTTAAAACTCTATAAAATTATGAATGACTGTATTTCTGACTTTGATCTTGGAATGAGAAAGGATTTCTTTAAAGGATTTTGGTATACACTTCTCTTGTGATAAAACAGATCTTTCATTGTCAACAGGCATGCATGAAATTCAGAACTACAAACTGGGTGACGATATTGACAATTTTGGAACCAACAACAAAGGATCTGCATTAAGAATGTATGAAAAACTCTCACCAATGGTAAACCATAACAACCCATAAAAGAATGAACGAATAACAGGACCAAGCAAATCATAAAAGAGAATATGAATATGTTTCCAGAAGAGATATTTAATTTGTAGCCACCAAGAAATACCATTTTATGCCCAGTTCAATAAAAAGTGATCCATCAGCTTGAAGGAGAATAAGTAAATCCATAGAATGAGAATGTAGCTGGGGAAACTGCTTTGGAACAAGGTTAGAGAGGTAAGCATTCAGGAAGACTATGTCTCTACCAATTCCATTCTTAGATACACACTAAAAAGAAGTACATGTATACAGACACATGAAAAATCCTAATATTAATTAAAACAGTGCCCAACTTGCAAGCCATTGAAAGAGATGAATGACTGAAATAGTGTGCCTTCCCATGAAGTGCTCTGTAGTAGTACAGTAGAGGACTACAGCCATGTTCCCCAGTGCAAGCACATCATGGCAACTTAATATTATATAAAAAGTCACTGCTGGGTTGCTATTGACGGCCTGATATACAATCAGGCCCAAATATCCCAGATCTCCCAGAGCAAATAGGAAATGAGAGCAGAAATCCATATATTCCTACACACAGTTTAAAGCAACAGACAATTTTGGTTAAAGAAGAACAGAGAGAGAGAGGTTCTGGAATAGACTGTGCAGTAAGTACACAGGAAGTATGCTAGTTTTCAAGTCTGTTAGAGAGATTATTGAGACTTGAGATAAGATCAAAACAGGAGCTTGAGAATGCACACATCCATGAGGGTGTGAGCAAATAAAAGTATAGAGGTTCAATGAGGGTTGTCCTTCTGTATGCTGTGAACGTGCATTGCTTTTATTGGTTGATGATGGCAGAAAACAGACAGGCAGGAAATCTAAACAAAGATACAGAGAGAAGGAAGGCAGAGTCGAAGAGATGTCATGTAGCCACCGGCGAAGAGAGATGTCAGCAGCAGCCTAAGGAGAATCATGCCAGAACAGAGGTAACACCACAGCCTTGTGGTGATATATGGAGCAGCAGAAGTGGTTTAATTTATAAGAGAGAGCTAGACAAAAATAGCCTGATCTATTGGACAAACAATTACAATTAATATTAAGCTCTGAGTGGTTATCTTATAAGCAACTGTAGGACTGGCAGGCAGAGAGAAACAGGTCCAATATGACCAGGCGAGACAGAAAAAAAGACTCCCTTTACAAAGATTAGCTTTCCTATGGTTGTGAACTAGGCCAGCATCTACAGTGTATTCACTGGGTCTCGCTGTATAAAATAACATGCTAATGGCCACCATGGGCCACGGCATCGCAGTCTCACCTCTATGGGTCAGATTAAAAATTAGGTTGACACTTCTTTTCCTTAGGTTGTTTTCGGCTGTGAGTGTGAAGTTATATGTTTCCTGTGAATCTTCGGTGATTTGCCAGGTATGCGAGTTTCTGTGGTCAGAAAGCTCATGTCTCCCAGAGAACCTTAAAAAATGGAACAAAACAAGACAGCAAAGACAGGTTTTAAACGCTTCCATCAAAGCAGATGTATACTGATCCCTTGGAATTTTCTGTCACCAATATTGGTGATTCTGTCACCAATATATGAAACATTTCATATATTGGTGACAGAATAAATAAACACATAAATATGTATTTATTTTTCAATGAAAAAAATAAAAACATTTCAATGAATTTTCTGCATGTGATGAAATTTTCTTGTGGGTGGTATAGACATCAATTAATCTAGTTGAATATTCTTAACAATTTAGAAAAATTAAGGAAAGTTACATCAACAGATAAGACTATTTTATTACAAAGATACACAATCAACTATTATTATTTTTATTGTACATGTTCTTTCCGAACAATCAGGTAGAAGGTCCTATACCTCTGTAGACAATGAAAGATTTTCTTGTGTTTCCAGCAAGTGGTTCTGAAATATTTGGACACATTTTCTGCGATGTCTGGGTATAGTTCTCTTTGTGTCCCATGTGTTTTTTTCGTGAAGTAGAGTTGGACATTTTCTACAGATACTTTAGTATAAGTTTAACTATCCAGCGTAGGAGAAAGAAGTCCATCCAGAGGAAAGAAGACACATTCAAGAGTACGTGTGTCAACTCTAAGAGAGAATCACTTGCCCTGTGTCGATTAAACAAGGAAGAACCTGCAGATGATGGAACTAGAGCAGACTCACGATTCATATAAACTGTAGGTTTGAGAATCTTGTTGATACCAAGCCAAAGCAGTGTCTACCCCGGGTTCCCACGAACATTTCAAAGTCTTAAAATCTTGGGTTTCACAGGAAAAATTCTTGGGCTCCTCGAGTATTTCTGTCCATACAAAAGAGAAGAGGAAAGATCTAATTAAGCCCTTTCATTAGATGACAAGTCAAAAGGAGGTTCTCCTTGGGGTCTTAACACACAGTCCCTCCCTCAAACCAAGAAGGAATAGGGAGGTGGAAGTAGTAGACCAATAGCCCCAAAGAGGCACATTTCAGGTGCTTCTCCACGCTATACTCCCCTATTCTGGGGTAACTTGGGGATGAGTAGTCAAAATAGCGCATGGGATTGGCAACTCTGTCTATCTGAAAAAGGGGTTGGAGTTCCATTTTGATTCTGTGGCTTGCATTAAACCCTAGGGATGCCAGCCAGACTGTGAACTGGTTCAGTTCTGCAGTGGGGAGCAGAGAGTCCCAGGCAGGGCAAAGCTCCTTGAAATGTGGAGCCCCTTCTGTTCCCAGGGCCTAGAGTAAGGGATTCAGATGATGGAAGCATCCAGGACTGGAAGTGTCTTCTTTGTCAATAGAGAGAGATGTTTCCTATGGTTTAGAGTGACAGAAACTTGAGAGTAGACATAGAAGGCCATAGCACAGGCACACTGCAGCCTACAGAAAAGTCTGCATGTTCCCACCCCACTGAGACAGGCCAAGGAGTTAATTTTCCATTCAGTTAAGAAGAGGATTGGCCACTGTTGTTGAGCTAATATGCCAGGGCTAGAAGCCGCCCATATTCATAGATTCTCTAAACTGTCACTATGTCCATTCACAGAAATGACCAGGAGAACAGGCCTAGCAAGGAGACAGGGTCAGCATAGGTCTTTGCACTTCTGTGCACCACCCTTCCATGGTTGGCTGGCCTACAGCACCACCCCTCTCTCCATGATTCAGATAGAATTCCAGGTCATTTGGGTTGAGGGAAAGACTATTTTCTCAGAGGAACAGGTCATATCCTAAAATCACTTTCCTTTAATACTGTTGGTTCTAGGAATAAAACTGTTAGCAGTAAAATAAGAGCAATAGAAAACCCTGGGAGTATTGCTTTGGGTATTATTTTCAAAAGCTCTTTTGGACGACTTGTAAAGGTGAAGAAAACTAAAACCACATGTGAACATATTTCTTTGCCTTCTGGTACATGAGATCCAAGGTGTTTCATAGGAAATAAGAAAGAAGGAGACCTTGCATGCTAATACAGTGGTTCTTGACCTGTGGGTCAAGATGCCCACAGGGGTTGCATATCAGATATCCTGCATATCAGGTATTTACATTACAATACAGAAGCAAAATTACAGCTACAAAGGAGCAAAGAAATACTTTAGTGGCTGGGGGTAACGACAACGTGAGGAACTGTATTAAAGGGTCACAGCATTAGGAGGGTTGAGAACCACTGTGCTAATACTTACTTGAGACAAAGAGAACTGTACCAAGCAGTTTTTTAGTAGCATTCATGGCTTGACAATTGATGTTTGTCCCTCTGATGTTACGGAAAACAACATTATTCAACTTCATTAATGATACGTGTGAATCAAGTTGTTGTCTATGGATTGGCTTTTCTTGCAACTTACAGGATATATTATATACATATTGTCCATACATCAAACACATGGTGACATTGGAGCCTTCTTCCAACAGTTTGTCTTCAGGAAATATTAATAACGTATTAGGTTCAACTGAAACTTGTACTGAAAGACAAAAAGCCTCGGTTAGAGTCTTACTCAGATTTCAAGACAAATCCCCTCCTACTCCCTGTAGTTAATATAATTTTTATTCTACCTTCTTAGTGGACCTTTTGGGGGATCCAAACCAATTCTTTCTATACCACACCACCCTTTGTCAGACTGTTCCAGCTAAAACAGCATCACTATCATCAATCACTTCTGGTTACTGTGATGTTGCTGTGGTCTGCGGCTGCTCTCTGTAGAGCCTCCATCATGCAGGAGGCGCAACATGAAGCATTTGGGTTCCTTATCTCAACTCATCCTCAGGACTTCTCAACAGTGGAATAAGTAGGAACTCTGAGCTAAGTTTGTTCAGCTTGTCATTAGTAAGGCCTTATTCAGATGTCCTAGGCCTCTGTGAGTGTCAACTTGAGATTCAGAATCTTGGGAGATGAGTCTCTGGGCAGGTCTATGAGTGATCATATTGATTAAGTTAATCAAGACTAGGAGACCTTGTCCCTGTGGGCGGCAGCAGTCCCTGGCTGGGATCCTGGACTGTATGAAGAGGAGAATGTAAGCTGAGCGCTGGCGTGGCTGTTTCCCGATTGTCGGTGAGATGTGATCAGCTGCTGCGAGCCCCTCCCAGCCTGGCGGCCCATGCCCTCATGGACTGCACCCCTGAATTGAGAGCCACACAGTCTCCCTTGAACTGCCTAAACACAACTAAAGCTTGCCCAGCCCCTAAGCAATGTCTGTCTCCATCGTGCTGAGTCACTCCCTCCCCCTTCCCAGAGATGTTGCTCCCTTGATTCCATCCCCTTCTGTGCCAGTCTTCTCTTCCCTGTGACCTCTGGCAAAGTCAAAATCCTTAGGACGCTCCCTCTTTGAAGGAACTTCCTTCCTCCCTGTCACCATCTTCTCCAGCGTCATTTCCCCCTCAGGCTTTCCTACCTTTATCTCCAGGCTGACGTAGCCTGGCTGGTCACCAATCTCACCTGTGCCAAGTGCCCTGGGCATAGCTTTTCTGAAGGCTTTTAAGACCTCTTGATGATTCTGCTGAACAGCCATGGGTGAGAAACAGCCCTCTGAGGGATTTGAGGGTCAGGTTTTCATTTATTCTTATATAAATTTTATGGTTATAGTTTTAAGAAGTCTAGTCCTTTATACCAAAGTTGTTTATAACACATTTATTTCTTTATCGCTTGTCGTTGTTTGCTTGTTCTGAGGTGAGAGCTCATTATATATTCTTGGTCAGCCTTGAACTCACTATATAGTGCATTCAGTTTATTCAGTGAATTTATGTTCACCTCTGACTCATTTACTGAGGAGTGATTATGTGCTAACATGCATGGCTTTTTTTTATTATTCTCCTGCACTTCTATTTTCTTTCTGCATATATATACATGCATGTATATACACAGCACACATATATACATGTATATACATATTTACACAGACATATATATGTATGTGTATATATGCATGTGTATGTGTGTATATGTATGTATGTGTATGTGTATATATGTGTGTGTATGTATAATCTTTCAGTGGTAATAAACAGTTGTGAAGTATAAGGCTTATGTAGGTTCCTTACTTTCCCTGGTCCTCATTTTCTGTATCTGTTAAGTGAGAATGAAAATAAAGCCTATTTCTTAGGGTTTATTTCTTAGTGTTTAAAATGGTAGAATGTATGCTTAATTTTATTGCTATCAATGTGTGCATTAAGTTATTCCTGGGTTAATAAGTTGCTAGTTTCAGTTAATAAATTTGCACCAATGCTTGGCAAAGGAATGATTATATTAGTATAATTTCATATAATATGTCAGGACATATAGTGAGGAATAAAGATATTATTGCTGTAGATCTGGCCTGTAGCCAAGTGGAACATGAGAAGCTATAGTAAAGTCCAGTCTAAATTTGACCTACTACAATGTTCACTGATCAAAATTAAAGGATAGTTAAAGTTATTTGTCAACAATTCTATCACTGTAGTGAAAAGCTGATTTCCTTCTCCCTGTATTGGTCCCTGCCTCTAAATTGAGGATCGACAAACCACAGTCCATGAGCCAAGTCAAGCCTACCATCTCTTCTGAAAATAAAGTTTTATTGACACACAACTGCCCTAATTTGTTCACGCATTGTCTAAGGCTGCTTTCTGAAGACTTAAGTGCCATAGTCTCCAAAGAAACTGTTGGGCCCTTTACAGAAACATTTCCAATACCTTTTCCAGATATATATGTGGATATATGTGTGTGTGCATATATATATGTATATACACATATTTATATTTATATACGTGCTGCTTTAATAAAAATGCACATGCAAATTTAAAGTAAACATATTTTGCATATTTGGAAAATGAATATAAAATTATCTGAATCATATAATTAAATCAATGAAGGTATTTAAGGTAAAACTTCAGACATCTAGAGCTCCATGGGAAATTTCAAAACCACTTTTTAGTTCTATTATGACCAAATGAAAATAATGACAGTGTCTACTCAGGGCTTTCAAAGGGAGTGGAACATACTACAGTTGACTACTGACCTCTGAGTTATACTGACTGATTACTCCTGTGACCACTTCATGAGTAACCATTTCACTTCTTACCACTAACTTCTTTCCAGGAAGTCCAGCTGCTCCAGGAATGCTGCGGAGGGTACTTGGCACCATCTACCATTGCCCTTATTCGGATGAAATGTGCTACACATTCCAAAGGGATCTCAGACTTCCAGTTCCAATGCAGAACTTGGTTCCACTCCACAGAGGCGCTGTAATTCTCCTAAAAATAAAGGAAATGTTTGGAGATATACAGTCATTACATCCTGGAAAATAGGCCAACCTGAATTATTCCAAAGTACAAGCTCCTACTCCACTTTGACTCCTGGTGCGGGAGAATTGTCTGTATTCTGTCAATCATGTATTTTAATAAAAC
>LOJH01010733.1:2857-24770 GCA_001685095.1 Ellobius talpinus
GATTTTCTTTAAGAACACCCTGAGAAACCGTTTTATAAAACTGTGAATGTAAAGCCAATGTCATAATGGAGACCTCAAAATATTGAAGATGTCACAAACATAAAACATTTGCTGAGAAATGTTCCCGGCACCAAGTAGAGACAGCACAAGGTACAGACCATATGTTGATCAGGCTACCGATCTGGAGGGAGGATTGGGACTACGCAAAGGACACTGAACCCAGATGAAGCCAATAATAGCCACATCTACTAGCTATGTAGAAGCAAAGTTTGTGTTTGCTTTGTTGGGTTTGAAGTTAGATCTGATCCTTCCTTGCTTTTACTCTTCTTAATTCTCCGAATAGTTTTTAAAACACTGAACTCATGTAAGTGTATGTATCTTTGTGTGGGTGTGAACATGTGAGGACAGATTCTTGCAGAGGCCAGAGGAGAGTCTCCACTGTACTGGAGTGGAGAAAACAGATGAGTTAAACCTCCTGACAAGGGTACTGGGAAGAGCAAATTGTGTTCTTCAGAACTGAGCAATCTTTCATGGCTCTGATTCCTCTCTTTTCAGCGTGGATGTTTTTGTTGTTGTTGTTGTTGGTTTTCCGCGTACTGAACATGGACAATTTGTTAACTTTTTCTATGAGTTCAGACAAGTGATGTCCTGAATGGCAGAAGACTCTTTAAATGTTATCAGTATTAAAATAGTATTGAACCTTATAGTATGATCAATGTTATAGAGACTTCTGAAGTTGTGCTAAATGCATTCTGCAATATAGGACTATGTACAGAGCAGAATGCTCCAGTTTTGAGGTAAAATATCTCCTATAGATACATGAGCTTCATTATCCAGCCCCCTGCTTCTTTTAGTAGGTTATAGAACCTTTGGGAGGTGGAATTTTGCTGGAAGTAGAAGATCCCCAAGGATCAGTCTGCTTTCTGTGGGTCTCTACTTTCTCTTTCACTTGGATGTGACAAGGGGTCTCACCCTCCTGTATTCCACAGTCGTGAAAGCATCCTTTTCCATGTCTTCCCTCCTGAGATGAACTGTATCTCCTCAATCAATGAGGCAAAATAAATGATTCCTCTCCTATGTTATACTGTGGGAGTTGTCGTTGTTGCTACTACTGTTGTTGTTTGGTTTGGTGACAAAAATATGGTAGATAGTGGGGCCTCATTCAAACCCTAAAGGAAGTATCTCAACCTGCAATCAGCTTTTCATTTATGAAATTTGTATCTGCCTTTCCAGCTATGGGCACAACATCCAATGCAAAGTTTGTCTTTCTATTTTCTATAACAGGTCAGGAACTTTGGTAATATATTAAGTTCAATACACAGATTAGTGTAAAACTGAATAAAATTCAAACCAGTGTGCTCCTTAATTCCCCAAAATAATATTTGATTTGCCTCAGTGTACTGGTTCACTTCACCTATCAATACAACATTGCCTAGAGTTATCTGAAATGACAGCCTTGATTGTGAAATTGCTTGGGGCAGTTTGGCCTGCAGGAATGTCTTGAAGTACTTTAGGAAGGCCTAGAACACTGTGAGCAGCACCATTCCCTTGGTAGGTAATTGTGATCATCACAAGCTGTATATCAGCCATCTAGCAAGCCAGTAAGCAAAACCCTTCCTGGTTCCTCCTATACTTCCTTGGCTATGGAGTGAGAACTTTGTTTAGAGGAAATGGAGCTTGCAAGTGTCCTTTCAAGTTCCTGTCTTGACTTCCCTCAATAATGGACCTTGTCCTGGAGTAGTAAGCTAAAATCAACCTCTCTATCTCTAAGTTGCTTTTACTGAGGTAATGCTATCACAGCAACAAAAGGATACCACAAGTTACTTACTACTTTTCTTTATTTGATCACACCATCATGCTATCTCCTTTAAGAAAATATGTATATGTTTCTTGGTTCTTAAAGACACTGCAAACAGATTACGTCTTGTTTAGCCCTGACTTAGGATCACCATATGAAAGTGACTTCTGCCTTCCCAGAGACATGACACTATAGGAAGATTTTGCTTCCTGTTGAATTAAACTCAATAAGCTGCCTAGCTTAAGTTATAGCTTTATTTGAGTGGGTTTCTCCCAATATAAAATTCAGTCTTAATTGTAAAAGAAGATGAAATCTTTTTGTCCATCCCAGCTGTCTTTATTTCAGAGAAAGCACCAAATATGAACCTAAATTAAACTTTAACTGGAGATGAAGAGTTCAGAGTTAGAGGGAAATGCACAGCTCAGAGTCCCTTTCAGTAGGGAGGTTGTTGTGACTGATATTTATGTTTTGGTTTCTGGAAGGGCAATAATGAATATTGAAGAAAGAATAGCAACTCGACCTCATCAAAAGTTTCTTTACTCGTCGTAGAGCAGTTTGTATAAATGTGTGTTTGGATGACTCACATGTATAATAAGGCTGTGATAATGTACCATATTGCTTTGGGTTTTCACTAGGCAGCATGTACTGGACAGAATAGGCAAGGTTTCATTTTTTCTCAGCTGTAAACATGCAAAAATTTTAAATCAAAAATAACCTATCAGCTGATTCCTTGCATAATTGCTATCTTGTTTTGCTAATACTGTGGCTAAATTATAACTTGCCGAAGCCTTCGGGATTTGCATGCTGGTTTATCCTCTGAATTTGCATTGACATGGTTTTCAGTCAAGTGTGTAACTAAATCCTGTGGCTATGAGCAAGGCTGGCAGTATTTGCATTGAAAATCAGTGGGAGATTAGAGTAAAAATGACTCTATGCAGCTTCTCTAAATAGATTCCATGATGAAAATTCTGGATCTCTCAAAACACCATTCACTCCCATTAACTGATTGCGGTTGCTGAGCCTGCTTTTGTAGCAAATACCCAAACCAACAAGTGAAAATAAGGGGAAAACATACAGCCAGCCACCACAATATGACACATGTCTGTGAAAGGATCATTTGCCAATTTTTTTAAAACTAGTATGTGGATAGGAAATTCACAGACATTCAGATTAAATGAATTTTATGGTTCAAACACAAAAACACAGGCATCATTTTCTTTGCTAATAAGAGATAAAAACACATTCAGTTTCTCTTATATCATTAGAGGGTTTGTGGATTATATTAAAGGAAGTCAATGGTGCATTCTGTAAAAAACAAAACAACAACAAAAAACTATGTAAACATCTTCATAATCTGGGTGTTTCCATTGTCACCTTGTGCATTGCTTATTCATCGAGATTTTTATTTAATGCCTCAATTAGGTAAAATTATGGAGATCAAATGATCAACCTTTCACTATTAAAAAATGAGAAGCAATTAAGAATTTCCTCATATCTAACCATTGAAGGAAGATTTCCGAAACACTAAGAAAGATTCCCTAAACTACATATTATCCATAATTTAGGATGTGCAAATGAACTTGCTTCCAAAATAATGGAGAAGGCAATGAAAAAGATATGATGTTAATAAAGGAATTAGATGCAAAAAATGTTATTTGTAATTACCTTGAAGATAAATCAAAGCTTCTTGTATTTCAATTATCCTTTATGAACAAGAATGTTGTGTGAAAATTAGGTTAAGAAGCTGGGCAGTGGTGGTGCACACCTTTAATTCTAGCACTCAGGAGGCAGAGGCAGGCAGATCTCTGTGAGTTCAAGGCCATAAGAGCTCTGGTCTATAAGAGCTAGATTCAGGACAGCTAGGGGTGTGACACAGAGTAACCGTGTCTCTAAAAACAAAAGAAAATAAATGTTATGAGTCCAGAGGTCCAGAAAAATCACTCTACTGTTGAAATGTGGCTTTTGTTCAGCACAGTTAGTAAGTAAGCATAAAGACAGAAAGAAACCCTAATGATTCAATTGGATGGTCTGAAAACACATTGCTGAGTCCCAGGGCCTGTGTGGTACCTATTTCAACTTTTTGTGTTAAAGATATGCCTTTTACCTCTGAGAGATTGCACAAACATAGGGATTTGTATGCAGTGTACTTTGGTTAGTGTTGCAGAATATACTAACAGTGACTTCAACGCAAAAGTCTTGTTGAGCTCCGTGAACTGGCATGATATCTATTGGGATAGCCCAGATCATGGAGAACCAAGGGTAGCTAAATCAACACTGTTGGCAATTCCAAGAAATCCACATATGCTAGAACAAGAAAAGTCACACCCTGTGTGTCTGAAATGAAAATTTCAAAAAGAGCTTAGAGAACTGGAAATGTCTCCACCATTCTAGACAAATGATATCTTTATGAAGACAGAAAGGAGAGCTTATGCAAGAATTTCCATGATAGCAAAAACTTACAAAATCAAAAGATACAATAATATCAATTATCAAAAGACAGCACCTTAGTATGGCAGATAAAGAAAGTCATGAATGACTCATGACTTAAATAAACTGAAAGAAGTATCAGAAACCCTTTAGAACCAAGTTGCTTAGTCAAGTTTCCATCTTTATTTGTCTGCTTTTCCTTCGTTTTTAATTTTGTTATTGTGTTTCATGTTTGTACATGTGTTTGTGATGTGTATGTATGGATGCATTTGTGTGATGTGTGTTTGAATATGGACATTGATGTCGTTCAGAGGGCAACTTTGGGAAGTTGCTTCTTGCCTTTTTCCTCAGTGAGGATCTCTTTTGTTGTTTCTGCTGTTACCCATGTATTGCATGGTACTTGGCCCATGAACTTTCTAGGTATATTCCCATTTCTACTTCTCATATGGCCATTGTAGTACTGAGAATGCAGGTAGGTAACAACAGATCTAGTTTTTTTTATGTGGGAAAGCAGGGAAGTTGAATTCAGGTTGTAAAGCTTGTATGGAAAACGCATTCTACCTACAAAATCATCTCTCAAGTACTCCTTGTTAGATTTCTGGGCAAATTGAGGAAAAAAAATTAGTTAAAGAAATCCAGCCCTTTCTGTTGATATGTATGATCAAGTGGTCTCTACAGATTTGGTGAAAGCCATTACCAAAAGCAACTTTGGGAAAAGAATGTTTATTTAATCTTATAACTTATATTCCATTGTGAAATAAGTCAGTACAGGAACTCAAGGCAGGAACCTGGAGGAACTGAAGCAGACACTAAGGAGGAATGTTGCTGACTGGTTACTTTCCAATGGTTTGCTCAGCATGCTTCCTAATACATATCAAAATTTTCTGTCCAGATTGGATTAACTGGGTCATCCCATATAAATGACCAACAGGTATTATGATGATGAAATTTTCTCAACCAAGGATCTTCTTCCAAATAACTGAAGCTTGTGTAAGATTGTCTAAAACCAAACAATTAATCAAATAAACAAAGAAATAAAAATCAACCACAGCAACAGGCAAAATTTTGAAGATTCATTAAGAGTTGGAGACACAGCTTATTTTGTAGAGGTCTAGCTATATATTAGTTTATCTGTTGGTTTGGTCTTCGGTATTACATAAACTCCCATGGAAATGCAGACACATAATTTCTGCGTGTGAGAGGTGGAAGCAGGAGGAACAGAAGGTCAAAGCTAGTCTCATCAGCAGAAGAATTTTGAGAGTTACAGGAGTTCTTTTCCCTAAATGAATAAACAAAAAAGAGAAAAAAAAAGAACAAATTTAATGTTTATGTATACAAAAAGGATATTTTACTTTCTTTGTGATAAATGTCCCTCATAATGTCACCATCCTGGCCTTTTGTTATGATTAAAACACCTCCTTTCATACTTGGTCCTTTACTAGTCCCTGGGGTTTTCACAGATAAAATTGATTACGTGGTTCCTAGTCAAGTTTCTTCACCGTAGGTCTTGGTAGAAACTACAGCAGTTATAAGCCACCAGACTGTTCTTGAAGATCTCCTGGTGATTCAGAGACATTCTGAAGTGAGGGAACTACTGGGATAGCTGTTAATGTTCTGCATAAGTTGTTCCTACTCTACGATGGCAGTACTCACGTTTTTTTAAATAGACTACATTATATCTATCAACCTAAATGACATTGCTATATTTAAAATTGATCTTATGAGTTGATTATTTTCATAAGAAAGAGAATGCATACCTTTTAGTTTAAAGTAAGTTTTTGTTAAGAATTATCTTTTTTTATTAAAAAATTTCCACCTCCTCCCCTCCTCCTAATTCCCTTCCCCTCCCCCCTCACTCTCAGTCCAAAGAGCAGTCAGGGTTCCCTGCCCTGTGGGAAGTCCAAGGTCCNAGTCCAAGGTCCTCCCCCCTCCATCCAGGTCTAGGAAGGTGAGCATCCAAACTGTCTAGGCTCCCACAAAGCCAGTACATGCAGTAGACTCAAAACCCAGTGCCATTATCCTTGGCTTCTCAGTCAGCCCTCATTGTCAGCCTCAGGGTCCTTGACATGCCTGAGTTCCTGCTTGGATTTACTTTGATGATGAACAATGATATTTAAGTGTAAGCCAAATAAAACCTTTACTCTCAAAATAAATAAATAAATAAATAACCACAAAGCCATCTTCTTAGTGTTCACACTAAGATCTGGAACTGTTCACCCTGATTTTAATAGAACTACATAATTTTTTCCATGAAACACTTTCAGTATGGGAAGAATTTTTTCCATAAATAAATTAAATAAAATTAAAGTTGTTTTAGCAGATAGTCTCTAAAACTTGACTTATTCCCAATGTATTGTTTTTTCAAGGTTCTTTTCTAAGTTTTGATTGCATAGAGCACCAGTGCAGTGTTATTAACTATTTAGAAGCTGCCATAAACTACCAATGCTATTATGTTTCAATATGGCAATAGTCAACAAAATTAATATATTTCTTTTGTTATTTCTCCAGTACTCATTTACTTTTACTTTTCAACCTATAGATATATAAAATATATTTTACTATAAAATATACTATAATAATCATACATATATGTATATGATTATTTTTAGTATACTAAATGCTAGATATTAGTAAAAATTATTTTAACTGAATTTGATATAAACTTGATTCAAGTTAAACTTGCAGCAGATGGAATAAAAATTGAATAAAAATATCTAAGCGAGTTTATGTAGACCAAACTTCTTTTGATCACAGTAACTCAGAAATTATCATAATGGTTTATACCTGCCTTTTTAAAATTGCAGCTGCCTTCCTGAGATCAGGATTAAGATCAGATCTGCATTGAGACTTGGCAGCAAAGTGATTATTGTTTCTTTACATGTGACTCCAGATCTGGAGATATTTTTCTTGTTGTTCAATAAATGCAACTATCAACTTGTCTCAGAACCATACACTTAAAGGTTCATGTTGGATCCAGGATAACAACATTTAGATTCACATAAAGTTCACATATTTTAATTCACATAATATATATGCATGCTTATTCATACTGCCACATACATATGTCCCCTACATATAAATATATATATATATACACACACACACACATATATGGTTTTTAAAAAGAAAAATTTATTTTCTACTCAATAAATTTGAAGGGCTTTTCTTAACTGCTAAGGCAGATGGGATTCATTAAACTTCCCAGACCATTTTTTTCCGCTGTGATAATCTGCTTCACCTAATCTGGGGGGGGTGAAAGGCAGACATACTGAGGAATCTATTCTTCCCCAACTCTCTCTGCAAGGCATCTGCTAAGACCCCATTCATCACAGTGAAATCTGTGAATGGATATCCCTCTAATACCCAAAGGTCTCCTTGGGAATAGGGCTGCAATGGCTAACCACTTCTTGGGCAAAGCAAAAGCAGCATACCCTTTTGTCAAACTGTCAGCAAACACTTCTCCTTGATACTGTTTGCTTGACCCAACCTACTGAAATGTCAACTGGTCCGGAATGTTTCCTTTTGGAAACAAAATAAATAAATAAATAAATAAATCTCAACATTTGCCTTTATGTGGTTCTCACAAATGAGGACATTTCCCTCAGCGGCGAGGCAATATTGCCTCCAGAGGGATCCAAACAGATTAGTGCGAAAAAGAAAAGGCTTTAAAGTTGATTGCTCAAATTAAGTTAGTAAGCCATGTGTACTTCACAGCTACTGAATAAAATCAGTGTTACATATTCTCTTTAACCTTTCCCCAAATAATAAGAGATCAGTCATTTGTATACCCTAAAATTACTGTTCTCCTGACTAACTTGTAAGTAATGGATGGTTGCAATAAAAGCTAGCAGACAGCAGTCCCTCATTCTCAGGCAGACTCAACTGGGAGTGAACGATAACGAGGTGTTAACTATATGGCCCACACTTGCACTCAGTCGTGACTGTCATTTATTTTCAACCAACTTCAGAAAGACTGAACATACATTTATGAATTATACGTGGAAATTTTTAATCATGTTGATTTTAGAGATGGAATAAGAACTAAAGAAGAAATACATTGGTAATTTTTTTTATGAAGGACGAGAATTGGCCCCATAAATCACAGGACCTTTTCTCAAAAACAACAAGTTTGTTGCACATAATTCTATTTTATACTAGTTCAAATACAAGCTACTTGAGAAATCCGTGTACAAGCTGAGATGAAAGAGAACCCTTAAACATTCAGCTTACTTTATTTGTCATGCCTTCATTCACCAGGAGCAGTTTTGTTTCTAAATGTTTTGGTTGATTTTACTTTTGTTGTAACATCTTTGGGTTGCTCTAATTCTCCCACATCTATTGGGAACTGGGGGAGAAGCATCTATTTCTACTAAATTTCTTCCACCTTCCTAATGTCATTTTGAGTATTGAATTTCACAGAACTTGCATATCCGAGGACCTATTTCTTTGAAAAATTTTTATTAGACAGTCTAGCAAATGCTAATCATAAATTTTAAGTACTTCAGTCAGTAGATATTCATTCCACTTTCAAGCATGTTTAAATACACACATTAACATGTTACAGTATCACTGGACTCAACATATACACTTTACTTCTTAAATACTTAGATTATTTAACAAACAGTAAATCTCCCCAAGTACCTAAATAACCTTTAAGTAGAAAAAAGCATTTTCTATCATCCACTAGTTTCTATAAATATTGCAAATATTTAATATAAAATTATAGATTCAGATTGTTCAATATTTTCAAAATGCAAGATGACTTCAATAGAAAAGCTCACACAAAATATTCAGAAATCCAAATATAGATGACTATTAAATTATTTTGATATTTCTCTTCTTAATTTTCAACTTCTTGCGGTTAAAAATATAGCCCATTGCAAAGTATTTTCCCCTTTTAGGCATTCTTTGTTTTAATTCTGATGTCAACAGTTGGATAATTACCAGAAGCACAATTTTGGGTTTGTATAATACATAAAAGGTTATTTTTAGAGTCTGTGATGGGAGTATGGTTAACCTAAACAAGTTTTTATGAAACAAATGCTTTATCATGTCACTATCTGCTTTTCTGAACTCAAAGAAATCAACAGACATTACCAAGATGCCAAGTTAGAATATATGATACTATATTGACTTAGGAGAGGCTCTTTATGCTATATTCTAAATATTTTAGATATATTATATTAGTTTTTAAGAAGAGAAAATAAAATGTTGACTAACTTATTATTTCTTTTTTTCATGATTCAACCATTCTGGCTACATCATGTATTCTACCATTATGAAAAGACATGAATGCATTTGCTGTAAGTGAAAAATGTATGATCACTGGCAGTTTCTCATCAAGAACCTTTTTGTTAATGTGGTCTGTGCCTATTGTCTTTGCCAATGTATCTTTGTCCCTCGGAGGCTGTCCTTGTAGCTAGTGCATCCTCCATAGTGATAACATCACACTCTAATCTTCCAGAATCTCATACTATCCTATCTCCCACTGCTGCTAGTCAGTTCAAGTGCCTGTTTCTCCGCAGTGACTGCGATTGTTTTTCCATACATATACAACAGAATAATGACCTAAAATGAAATTTGTAAAAGTTATTTATATATTAACCCTAAGTTAAATTCCATAAGATCTATGACATCATTCTCCATTATCTTAATCAAATGTGGCCACATATGGCTCGACCCTTGAGCGCAAAGTGCTCTTAGCCCATCCATGCTGTTCACAACTTAGGAAAAACTACTAACTGGGTGATGGTAGAGAACAATAGGCAACTAGCAGATAGAAGTCTAAACATAAACTTTTCTAGTTTCCCTTAACCAAAGTGAAATCCTTGATTATCTGATAGATTTTTTTAAGTAAAGCTTGATTATATACCATACCATTCAAAAAATAAGAATACATTGTTTGACTCAAAGAGATGGATCAGTTAAGAATGCACTTGCAGAGAGTCTGAATTTGGCTCCTAGTAAGATGTCAAATGGTTCTACACTCGATGTATCTCCAGCTACAGGAAATTTGATGCTCTTTAGCTTTCACTGGAATCAACACTCTTGTGTGCATACCATCCTCTCCTACACAAGCATATGCATAAGTTATAGATAATTATTATAATTATAATAAATAGATATAAAATAATAGAAACATCCGCCCTACTAGATTTAAAAGCTAAAAATACATGGACATATCCAAAAATATTTTTATTTCTATCTGCTAGTTTGTAAAAATAATTTGTTGAATAAACAAAAAATGTTAAGTAGGCTGACATTATGAGAAAAATAAAGTGAAAAATAATATGGTATAATGGAAGGCAAATCAGGCTAAGATTTAGGGAAGCTGGATCAAACCCGTATCTTGCTTGCTGTGTTAGTTATAGGGGTGAAGTAACCCTGTTGGTTGATAAATTGCAATTACACTGGATAATAATTACTCTGGTGGCAAAGTCACACACTGCTTCTGAGAGGCAAAGCATTTTTTATTAAGAGCTGGTTTCTAAATCTAGGATTGCTCAAACTCAAATCCTGAATACACTTTATACTTCTGACCTTTATCAAGTAATATGACCTTCCCAACTGTCTGTGCTGCTGATTGTGAGATAGAAATAAGACTATGTAACTTATATACCATGTTATGAATCAATAAAATTCAGTTCTCAGAAAGATATCATGTGACCTATAAAGTTTTGTATTCAATCAATGAAAAGGATGAATCATAATTACTTTTATTTATGTTAACAAAACACTGATATAATAACATCTACGCTGATTTCCTACCTCCGAACATGGGAAACCTAACGTCTGTCTTCTAAAACCTAATAGTATTACATGAATTATTTTTATATAAGGTTTTATTAAGTATTTGAGAATTTTATGCAATATATTTTGTTCATATTCATTCCCTTCACTGCAATTTCTCTCACATACAACCTTTGGTCTCTGTCTACCCATGTTCAAATTCTCTTTTCCAATTTGAACCCCATGGAATCCAGCTCAAATTGGTTTACTGCTCTTGGGCATGGGACTGTCCTGAAGTAAATCAATATGACAGATATCACTCTGATAAATAAAATTGACTTTCCTCTCCCAGAAGCCATCAGTTGCCAATAACTTTACAGATAAAGATGGCATTTCTTGCCTACTTCTCATCTTCCATGTTGGGATTCTGTCTGGCTTAAGTTTGCATGTGTTTTGTGTATTCTGTCCCAATCACTGTGAGGTTTTGTTGTTGTTTGTTTGTTCGCTTTGTGCATCTTCCCAGTTATGTCTGGAAATCAGTTTTCTTGAAGTTATTTACCACTTCTAATTCCTACAAACTTTTTGCCTCCTCTTCTACATGGATCCCTGAACTTTGAGGAGAGGAGTGCAATATTGGGATCCCAGTTAGACTCTGAGGAATCTTATTCACTGTACATTGACCAATTGTGAGTCTCTATGCTGTAATTGTTATCTATTGCAAGAAGAACCTAACCTGATTAGCGATATACTTGTCTATAAGACAAGCAAAAAGACATTAGGAGTCTTTTTTTTTAAGTCCATTTAGCAAACTAACATGAATAGATTTCCCTTATGTCCCATGACCTAGCTAGCCATATATTCTTGGGTTTATTGGCAGTATCAGCTCCTAGTTCTAATTTATGTACTGGACCTTAATCCAAATAAAATAGTGGTTGATTACTCTTGTAAACTTTCCTCCTCTGTGCACAGTAAGCATATCCTGACAGGTAGATCATTAATTTATCTTTTATAGTGCTGAATGGAGCTACCAGAGGAGAAAGGTGATCAACAGTCTTACCCAGCTGTGAACCATCATGTGCGTCCTTCACTATTATCACTCCTTCCTGTGACCATGCTAAGAGTACAGCTACAGGGAAGGCCATAAGCAAGGCCATGTATGTTTCCAGTTTCCCACTTTTAGCACTCAAAGTTTCACCCCCAGGTACTGTTATCAGAAAAGTTCAACAGTTGGTTAGTATCCCTAAGCTATATGTTCTAACCCCTAAAGGTCAGTCTCTTATTGTGTTCAATAAGTTCAATTAAAATCCATTGCATGACAATAATTTTATTTGTGCCTGGAGAGATGTCTCAGTGGGTTAAGAGGGGTAACTAACAAGAGTGGCAGCCTGAAAACCTTCACCATGTGTTTCCCATCATGAAAGAAGAAAACTAAGCTGCCTTCTATCTTACACACATTCCCTTTACCATACACCCTCTCCGAAAATAAGTAAGTGGATAAAATTTCTATGTAAATAAATAAATTTAGTGGGCTTCTTCCAAAATTCTTCAGTCAGTTTGCCATGAATCCTGGCAAAGTGAAAAATGTCCTGGGAATCTTGTAAGACCAAGAAGTTACAAGATAAATTGAAGAAGACATAGGAAAATCAAAGAAGTTCAAAGACTTCCAGTGGTATAATTAATTAGTAAAAGCAAACTACCTAGAAAAATCCTAACACTAATTACATTTCTTTTCATCTATTAGAAATAATGAGGGGTTAATCTTAACTAGCCAAAGTAGTAATATTAAATTAACTGTCTCAATTTGGCAACAAATTTCACTCTAATAAGCTAACAATTACATATTTAATAAATAATAAGTTTATTACAATATGGTTATGATCCATTATGAAAATATTTCTTATTAAAAGATTAAAAATATTTGAATATATGATATTTAGAGTGTCATATTTAATTAGATAAAGATATTAAATATTTCAGCTTTAAAGAAAGTTTGGATGAGGGTTTTTACTAATTATTAGCACTAAAGTGAATGATAGGAGTCTGTTTGAAGATTCATGTTTCAAAGCTCCATCAGTGGTGTCTGGTTCTGGCAGTCCCTGAAGAGAGAAGGCAGGCCTGATAAATTCAGAGTCTACATTCCCAGCTTTGGTGACAGTGAATCAAAGGGTTAGAGGTCCATAAGTCATATTTTCTGCCCCAGTCCCAGTTAGGAATAACAACAGAACATACCATCCAAAGTGTTTTAAGTACTTCCAACCACTGTGGGAAGCAAGAAGTGCAAAGGAAAAAAGGACACCACACCAAAAAAGAAACAAAAAGTAAAGAAACAACATCAAGCATGAAAAACAAGGGAAGAAAAAAAGAAAAATGCTTGCTTCGCATTTGGATAAATGTTAGGACTTCTATTTTTCTTCCCACTTATTAGCTCACCAAGCCATGTTCCTCTGTGAGGGCAGGAAGTCAAGCGGCTTTGTCCTCTGTGTCCCTATGTACTCTGGGTGACTCTTCTAAGCTCTGAACCCCCACTGACTTCAAAGGAAGAAGGGCTAGGGAAGTCCGGACAGGGGGCTAAGCAGGAAAGACCAGGCACAGAGCACGGGGTTCAGTCATCTGTTTTTGGTGTTGTTTCTTGGGCATCACATGCTGGGATCAATTAGGTTCCTTAGCATTATACCCAGATAGTAAGGGTTGTATGTTTTGTTTTATTTTTTTCCTTTATGAAGAATAAAAATATGTATGTTGTAAAAAAAAACAAAACTACAAAATAAATCATGCTGAACTTTTTATGTCTATTGATCTCCAATCAAACAAACACTGGCACTGTGTGCTAGAAGTTCACTGTGACTCTCTATCTCCTCCTGCATCATAGATGTATGTAGTATCGGTCACTGTTAATGTTGATGACATTGGTAGCGATTAAGTCAAATGAGAAGTGTATGGGTTGCTCAGGATTTGAATAACCCATAATTGTCAGAATTGTGTTTGTATAAGAACATGAAAGAACAAGCTAAATAAAAGAATCAGTAAAAGCCTGGCTGCTTTTATGTAATAATTTCAATATACATTCATTCTTTCATGTGTAAACTTCTTCATGCACCAATAACATCATCCTTTTTTTATCACCTCTAAGTATTTTCTTGAGTAAAATGTTGAGATGGACAAGAACCAAAATACTCACTATTCCAAAGCACTTCATTGAAAATAAATTATTCAAGATGTATACATTATTTATGTAATTCAGTTTGTGTTTGAGTCCTTTTTATGGTTGTTGTTGTTGTTACAATTCTCAACATGCTGGCTCATATCCAAGGTTTACATCAACTTGATTTTTCATGTTATTTTCTGGCTACATCTTGGCCATTGACAAGCTCTCCTGTCAAATACTATTTCACAGTCTAATTTCTAATATTTCCACTAATGTTTTCACAGCTCCGGAGGAATTTTTTACTTGAACACCACGTTCATGCTCTCCTTCTTCCAAAACTCTGATAATGAGCCTTGAAACTGTGTGACTAATTTCTTCCAGGATTTGTAACCACCAAGCACTCACATTGAATGTTATTCCATTGCTTTGTCAGATGATCTACGTATAGCCCAGTTTTCTGTCCCCTTTACTTCTTTAAAAGCTAAATTTTCATCCCTAATTTCACTATCAAAGTAGGACCCTAGAAGTTTTAACTCATAGCATAACTTTTTCATGATACCTTTTTCTTACTGAGACTCCTTGAAACCAGTGGAAGGACGATAACACAATAGGGGACACTCAAGCCATCAATATTTTCTGCTGCCTCCTATGTTCTGAAGGTAAAATTCAGATTAAAAGACAGGTATCACATGCTGTCTGTCCTATGCCCTCCTTTACAAAACAATGGTCTTCACGAGGAAAACTCTACAGATTACATCTAGCAGGATAAATCTTATTATCAATCTCTTGTTTCCTTCTGTCTCTGGCTTCTAACCACAATAATGTAATTGACTAATTACAACAGAAAATGTGTCACAACCTAAAAATGGTGCAAAATGTAAACAACCTAGCCTGAAAGCATGTTTGTCAATCTTCTTTTTAGCAAAACCAGTAATAAATTCTATGATAGAGCATCTCTGAGAGTTTTCTATTTCACTACTTTTTCCAGTAAAATGGAGTAGTGTGTCAACTGTGAAAAATTCTCATAGTCATCTCAAATTTCTCTCTGATTCAGAAAAGCAGTTCTTAAAAGCGATTTTTAAATTAAAATTCTGTATCATTTCCTCTGTGTCTGTATGTATAGCCATTTTACAAAGCAGCACACAGTGTGCAGTTCAGGATAGGTGAATGGTGCTGCCATGTGATACAAAGCTTATCCTCTGACTGCATGAGATGTTATATAGGTAAATAAAACCTCCTAAATCTCAATTTTCTTATCTGAAAATATTAGATATTGTACTTTCTTGTGCTTGAAAAGGCTTGGTGAGAAAGAAAAGAAGCATGGCATTAAATACTTACTGATCTGTATATATGTATGAATTTATAACATAATTATAAAACACTCACTATCATGTCTCTGACTCAGACTCGAGTTAAGATCATTTAGTCCCTATAATGATAACAAGTAAAGCTTACTAACTTATTTGTAAGGAAATGCACAGAATAGTAGATTCATGAAGCACAGTTTAATGAGCTTTAATGAAAGACATCCTTTAAGAGCCTGGGTTAAGTACTAGGTTAATTATAAGAGTAGCTATAAGTAAAATATTGGTATCTCTATAACCACAAAATTCAAAGTATTTTCAGAATTTTGTTTTATTTCTATACTGCTATACTAAGTACACTGTGATAGGAAATTAAAAAAATACACAGTTCATCAGTTTAATGGTCTTTCAGAAAATATAAATCAATCCAGTAGAATTTCTAGAAGTCTGTTAAATTTCCTTGAAGGATATTCAGAATATATATGTATTTAAGAGTTAAAATCGAGAGAAATTTTGCTTCTGTAATGATTTAACACAGGATTAAAGCAGATATGATAAATTTGCATTTAGAAGACAGAGCTGCTTATTTTCCAAAATTCCCATCTGAAGTGGTACGAGCAGTGTTCAGAGTGCCAATACATATGTTATGACTGTTTGCATTTCAGAAAGCCTTTGGTTAAATTCTGCATAATTGGTTCCTGCTTAAGACAGAGCTCACAAGAATCCAGGAGGAGACAAGGGAGCAGATAAAGAATGAGTGGAAGAAACAAAAACCAGACACTCCTGGAATGAGGAACCACATCCATTCTGAAGGGAAGTATTAAGAGGGTTCCACATGGAACCTCACTTAGATCTTGACTGCCTTTTATCTGAGTAACTGATTCAGACAGGGGATCAGATTTAAGTGGTCACATTTGCAGACAGTGATTGGAAGGCAGAATATGGAGATATTTGCCAGGGAAATTCAGAAGGCACGGATGTACTTCATTATAGTATAGAAGGCCAACACATGGCATTTAATAGTTATAAACACATTATTCTCAGAACTCATTTCCATGAAAATACTGGGGAAGGGGACTAGAGGTACAACCTTAGACCCAGGCATTGCTTGAAAGATTAAGATAAATACAGGATCTTTTACATCTTAAAGGCAACTTCAATGTCTTTGAATTAATAAACAACTAAATTCAGATAATTCTAATGCCTCGAAGAGGCAATTTGAAAGTGGTTGGAAGAGAGAGAGAGAGAGAGAGAGAGAGAGAGAGAGAGAGAGAGAGAGAGGAAAGGTTATACTCAATGCAGAAGTACAGTTTCCTCCAAAAGACTGTCAACACAAAGGGGCATAGAAAGAATCTGGAAAATGAGAAAAGATGACCAAATGAATAAATGAATCAATCAATGACACCTGAGCCAGTGCTAAAATGTTCTTTATTTCTACTTTATAAATTTCAAAATCCATTGACAATAATTCATTTTCAGACACAGTCACACTGGGATCGTGGATTTAGTTCTTTGGTAGAACATTTTCTTTGCAATTGCAAGGACCTCGCTCTATTCCCTTGGTCTAGGAAAATAAAAGTAGTGCACATGGAAATACCATCATAGTAACTTCAGTTTAAAGAAAGCAACTTAGTCATTACCATTTCTGCCTTCCAAAATGAATGGGAAAAAATGCAAGTAGCAGGAACTAAATGATTTCCTTAAAATACACAGCCATTGTATAGAAGACATCAGATGACTCACGCTGACTTTAAAAAGAAAACACTCACACAGCTTGTAGTACGCAGTTCTATTCATGTTCTTGTGTGATTGTGCAAAACACCCCAGGATGATGATAGCTCCTGAGTTGTCCCTATGATGGATCATCCACATGTCAAGGACAGAAGGTGCCAAGTTAGAAAACAAATTCTTTAAAATTCAAACTTGAGACAAGACATTTAATTCTTTTTCTGTGTGGCTTGGCTGAATCTCATAAAAAATAAAGCAGATTCTATAAGAGAAAAGGAATCTAGAGACCAGATTAAAAGTCAAGAATTATTTCACAAACATTAGTTTATTTTACTAACGGTCTCTTGTCTTCTAGCTTACAAAGTTCTTATTTTTTTTCCTGAGAAATTCTTAGCAAGTAAAATAAGAGTCAACAATCAAATCCAGTTAATTTTGTACTTGGAGAAACAAGGTTAGACACAGCTAACAAATCTGTTTTAGTTTTTGTCTTTCTTCTCTATTGTGTGGTTGAAAGATTTTGAGGCCATATCTAGGCTCTTTAGTAAAATAACATGATGGGACTTTTGAGTTCTTCTTAGAGGGAATCATTGATGGTACAGTGCTTGCCATATGGTATTAGAGTCAACTATTCTAAACTATTTAATTTTTACTTTAATGTTTTCTAAGAATCGTTTTTAACTTACTGCCATTTTTCTCTAAATATATTGATTTATATCAATACAAAATATAGCCTTGCTCAAATTAAATATGCTCTTACACATGCTAGTTTTCTTTGAGACAATGACAATAGAACAATTGTCTATTAGAAGTTATTATTTATATTTTATTTTTTCTAAACAGGTTGACCTCTACCTGAAAATGACTATAATGCATATAGGATACATAATAACATTATACAAAGGTACAATAGACACTTAATAATAATATAATTATTTGTCAGGTATTATACAATATTTTTCCTTGACTATCTTATAGATAAAACTTAGAGTTGATGATGTTTATGAATGAGCTTTGTTTTGCTGATGAAGAAATGGAGGCAGAGTTAGAGCAACTTACAGAAGGTACGATCCCTCTAAAATTTATATTCAACTTGGGTGTCCTTTTGGAGCTGGCTCAAGAAAGGTTATAAAGATAAGGTAAACCTGAAGTTAACATGCTAATTGAATACCTGTTTTACACTAAAATTTGTCAATATGGAAGAAAATTCAGTATACTCAAGAACTAGCATTTAACGTATTTGTCAAACTAAATTATTTTAGCATCTAGAAACTTTTGAAGATAGAACACAACAGATGATCAAAACATGCAAGGAGTAGCTACATGTTTTTATATTCATTAGAAATGGTTTTAGAAATTAATAAAATTATATCAAATAATAACACACACCTCAAGCCTTCCCCATATGATTGAAAATGCTTCATAAAACATTACAGTGTCTAGAAGGAATACAATACTAACAGATATATTTAAAATACCATGTCATCCTAGAGGGATTTGCATATTCCACAACTGTAACATGAAAGAATATAAACTCTCTTCAGATACTGGAAGTGGAATAGAAGAGTATGGGAGCTTTGCCGTCTTGCTCTGGTTCCTTTTGGCTTGAGATGATAACTCTAATGTACAACGAAGCCGCTAAAGAATGTTCAGCATATATTCCATGGAAGTAGTTCAGGTAGCTGTGGTTAAGAAATTGAAAATCTTAGTTTCTTTGATCTTAGCCATTCTGACTGGATAAGATGGAATCTCAAAATCATTTTGATTTGCATTTTCCTGATGGCTAAGGATGTTGAGCAATTCCTTAACTGTCTTTCAGCATTTCAGATTCTTCTGTTGAAAATACTCTGCTTAGAATTTTTAATTAATCCATTTTAATTGGATTCTTTGGTGTTTTAGTGTCTGGTTTCTTGAGTTCTTTATATATTTTGGTGATCAGTCCTCTGACAGATGTTGAATTAATGAAGAACTTTTCCCATTCAGTTGGCTGCAGTTTTTCATCTTATTGACTGGGTCCTTTGCTTTAGAGAAGCTTTTCAGTTTCAGGAGGTACCATTTATTCAATTTTGCTGTCAGTGTCTGTGCTACGGGTGTTTTATATATATAAAGTGGTTTCCCATGCCCATACTTTCAAGGCTACTTCCCATTTTTGCTTCTATGAGTTTCAGTGTCGCTGAATTTATGTTGAGGTATTTGTTTCATTTGAACTTGTGTTTTGTGCTTGGGGATAGATATGAATCTATTTGCAATTTCCTACATTCAACATCCAGTTATGCCAGCATCATTTGTTGAAGATGCTTTCTTTTTTCCATTGTATAATTTTAATTTCTTTGTAAAAATTCAGGTGTTCATAGGTGTGTGGATAAATAACAGGGTTTTCAATTAGATTCTATTGGTCCACCTGTCTTTTTTTATGCCAATACCAAACTGTTTTCATTACTCTAGCTCTATAATAGAGCTTGATATCAGGGATGGTTTCTGGAAGTTCCTTTATTGTAAATGTTTGTTTTGGCTATCCTGGGTGTTTTATTTTTCCATATGATGTTTAGTATTGTTCTTTCGAGGCTTGTCAAGAATTGTGTTGGGATTTTGATTAGATTGCTTTTGGTAAGAATGGCATTTTTATTATGTTGATCCTACCTATCCAAGAGTATGGGAGATCTTTCCATTTTCTGATCTTATTTAATTTCTTTCATCAAAAACTTAAAGTTTTTGAAATACAGGTTTTTCACTTTTTTGGTTAGTGTAACCCCAAGATTTTTTATACTATTTGTGCCTGTTGTAAAGGATGATGTTTCTCTAACAGCTAAGATTAAAAATACCAATGATAGCATATGCTGGAGAGGATGTGGATTAACACTCCTCCATTGCTGGTTGGAGTGCAAACTCATACAGCCAGTTTGGAAGTCTGTATGGTGTTTTCCTAGAAAATTTGGAATCAGTCAATCTACCTTAAAGCCCAGAAATACCACTCTTGGACATAGACCCAAAGGATGCACACTCATACCACAAGGGAATTGGCTCAACTGTGTTCATGGCAGCATTATTTCTAATAGCCAGAACCTGGAAATAAGCTAGATGCCCCACAACTGAAAGATGGGTAGAGAAAATGTGGTACATTTGCACAATGGAGTACTACTCAGCGATAAATCAAAACAAAACAATGACATCTTGAAATTTGCAGGTGAATGGATGGAACTAGAGAAAAACATCCTGTGTTAGGTAACCCAGACCCAGAAAGACATATATGGTATGTACTTACTCATAAGTGAATATTATACATAAAATAACAGATAACTAGCCAATAGTCCATCATTCCAGGAGAACCCTAAGAGAGACATACATGGATCCCCCTGGAAGGGGAAATAGACAAGTTCTCCTGAGGAAATAGGGAGCATGGTGTGGTGAGGGGAAAGGTGGAAGTAGAATGGGAGGAAAGAAGGGAAGGGTGAAGGAGAACATGAGGACCAGGATGGAAAAAATGGGGAAGGACAGAAAGGTGAGCAAGAAAATTGATACCTTGATTGAGGGAGCCATTATGGGGCTAGAAAGAAACCTGACACTAGGGAAATTCCCAGGAAAACACAAGGATGACCACAGTTAAGACCCTAAGTGATAGTGGAGAGGGTACCTAAACTGGCCTTCACCTATAATTAGATTGGTGACCATCTTAATTGTCATCATAGAAACTTCATCCAGCAGTTGATGGAAGCAGATGAAGAGATACGCAGTTAAACATTGGGATAAACTTTCAGATTCTAGTCAAAGAGGGGGATGACCGATAACATGAGTCATGGGGTCAAAACCCAACTGGGGATACCCAAAGAAACACCTGACATGAGCTAGTGGGAACTCACTGACTCCAGACTGACAATGGGGGAACCTGCATAAGACCAAAGTAGGCTCACTGAATGTGGGGGACTGTTGTGTGGCTGGGGAAGTCTGTGGGGCCACTGGCAGTAGGACCAGGACTTATCCCTAGTATTTATATTGGCTCTTGTAAGCCTGTTGTCTTTGGAGGGATACCTTGCTCAGCCTAGATATAGGGGGAAGGGACTTAGACTTGCCTCAAAGTGTATGTCAGACTTTGTTGTTTCCCCAGGGGAAGCCTTGACCTCTTTGAGGAGTGGATATGAAGTGGGGTAGCAGGGAAGGTCTGGGAAAAAGGAGGAGAGGAGAGAGTAGGAACTGGGATTGGTATGCAAAATAAGAAATAATGTTTTAAAACAAACAAACAAAAACCTAGTGTCTGATGTTGCTTCTTGAGATCTTAAATTTCTCTTTAGAAATTTAGGCTAGAAAATTTAAATAATGGTGAAATCAGATGCTAGTCATCATTTCATTTTATTTTTTAATATTTTTCGTTGAAAATAGATTCTTTCGCTATCATACAACAACAGATGTACCCAGAGGCAGAGACCCACATCGGAGCACTGGACTGAGCTCCCAACGTCCAGTTGAAGAGTAGAAAGAATGAGATTATGAGCAAAGAGGACAAGACCATGAAAGGTTCATCCACTGAAACAGTTTACCTGAGCGAATGGGAGCTCACCAACTTCCGCTGGACTGGGAAGGAACAAGCATAGGACCAAAGTAGCCCCTCTGAATGTGGTTGTTAGTTGTATGGCTGGGACAGACTGAGGGGCCACTGGCAGTGGCACTGGGATTTATCTCTGCTGCATGTACTGGCTTTTTGGGATCCTATTCTCTTTGGATGGATACCTTGCTCATCCTAGATGTAGTAGGGAGAGCCTTGGACTTTTCACAAAGCAAAGTGCCTTACCC
>LOJH01010735.1:0-15113 GCA_001685095.1 Ellobius talpinus
GCGGGAGGGGATTGGGAGGAGGGAAGGAAGTGTAAATATTTGAATGGAAAAATTAAAAAAATAAATAAAGAAAAGAAAAAAATACAAATATTGTATATTTTTCGCTCATTGTGGCTTCTAGATTTTATACACATACTTAAAGCTATGCTTAAAGTATAAGTTCACATCTGCTGTGAATATAGAATTCTGTCTATGAGAACAGGAAGAAATGTCAACAACTATGTTCTGTCTTGTACAGAAAGCCCAACATTTAAAAAGAAAAAAAAGATACAGAAGGAGACTAGCAAGAGACGGGAGGTGATGAGAGAGGTCAATAAAGGGCGTGGAGATAAGAGGTCAATAGGAGCGTGAGGATAAGATCAAAGTAAGACTGCATGAAAGTGTCACGAGAAACCTGCTATTGCATAGAATCACATTGTGCTCATAATTTTTACGTGTCTGTAGAGCTGAAAGAAACTAACATAACGCCCCCCAGGATTGCCCATCAAGGCTCTCTGAAAAGGTATAGAAACTATAGTCAAAGAAATAGCAATGAGTTCAAGGAAATAAGACTTTTTTTGGTGTATTATGAGTGTTTGCCTACATGGTATATATGTACATACATACATACATACATACATACATACATACATACATACATACATCTCTGCCTGGTGCCCATAAAGGCCAGAAGAGCATGTCATCTCTCCTGGAACTAGTGTCAGATGGTTTTGATTCATCATGTGGATACCGGGAATGAAACTCTGGTCCTCTGCAAGATCAGCAAGTGCCCTTAAGCGCTAAGCCATTTCTTTTGGCCATAGAAATTCTGAATATTAATCTTTTCAGGTTGCAAGGAAATATTGATTCAATAAATGCCTTTGAGACAATTTAATGTCCATATGCAAAATAAAATGAAACGCAACCTTTGCTTCATGCCTCATACATGAAATTTATGTAGAAATAGAGCGTAGCTTAACTATAATAGCTAAAACCAAAATCTCTCAAAGAAAGTACAGAGAAAAATCCTTGTGGCCTTGAATTAGATAGGATGCAATAACTGGGAAAATATTTGTAAATCATACATTTGATTACAAATGTTTATTTAGAAGATAAAAAGCAGAAAGCCTACAAAATACATATCTGACTAGAGATTCAGGTCCTGAAGATATAATTCTTAGACCTCATTATCTGTAATCAAACAAAGAGATTTGAGTAGATACTTTACCAAAGCCATACAAATGGTAAATAAAACATAAAAAGAAGCCCAAACCCTGCAAGTCACTGGGGAAATGTAATATAATATCTCAGTGGGAAGCCAGTTATAGTAGCTCATCCTTGTAATTCCAACAATTGGGAGTCCTGGGTTACATAGTGAAGTGAGTCCCAGATCAGTTAAGGCAACAGAGTAAGACCCTGTTTTAAAAAAACGAAGCCTTAGTGAGAGGCCACTTCTCTCTAAGAATGGCTAAGAGTTAAAGGAGCTTGAAAATGAAGTCAAAGAAGGGAACGCTCGTGTTTGCTTCTGAAAGGCTGAAAATACCGCAGCCACTTTGCCACACAACTTGGCGATATCTACTAATGCGGCAGCATGCATTTAACAAGTGATGAAATGATTTCATGCCTAGGTACACAGACTGGAGAAATGTCCACAAAAGCCTTTAATTACATTCCTAGTAGTCATATTTATAATTTATACAGCTGAAAACAACCTGAATGTACAAGGTTGATTTACGGATGAAGTGTGGTTCATTCATATAACAGAGTAAGCAAACTGACTAATATTACATGAGACATTTGTAGATCTTAAAAGCATTGTGCAGAGACAGTGGATTTTAAAGGCCTTATGATCTCACTGCAGGTCATTTCAAAGAACTCAGCACTGTAATGACAGAAAGCACACAGGAGCTGTGGGGGCTGGGAATCAAGGAAAGAATTGATTGGTGAGGGGCCCAACAACTTTTTAAAAGCTTTTTTTTTGGGGGGGGAGAGGTGGTAGTTTGAGCAGGGTTTCTCTGTATAGCCCTGTCTGTCCTGGAAACCTGTAGACAAGGCTGGCCTCAAACTCAGAGATCCACCTGCCTCTGCCTCCTGAGTGATGGGATAAAAGGTGTACGCCACCACTGACAGGCAGAAGAAATTTTAATTATGTGTATTTATGTATGTCTGTGTGCAAGTGAGTGAGGGCATCCCCAGAGACCAGGAGAATGTGCAACATCCCATGAAGCTAGAGTTATAGGGGTTGTGAGCCACCTGATGTGGGCGCTGGAGACTGAACTGGAGTCCTCTGTAAGAGCAATGTACATTCTTAACTGCTGAGCCATCTCTCCACCTCTCCCCTAGCCCCACAGCAACAGAAGTTTTTTTTAGGATAATGGCAGTATTCTATATCTTGATTTTGATTTTATTACACAACATGACCAAGTATACTATGGGCAAAAATCATCAAATTATACAGCTTAGATGATGAAGAATGGGGCTGGTACCATTATGGACCTCTTAGATCCTGACCTGTGGTCAAAACACCAGAGACAATAACGTGAAAACACAGATGTGGAATCTTACTATTTGGAAGTCTAGAGCTAAGTGTGAAAAGCAGCAGAGAGTTAAGAAGTAGAAGCCTTTGGAAGGTTGGGAATCAGACTTGGGAGTGGAGATGGCAGTTAATCACATATTCTTGCTTTAGTAAATATCAAAATTATGAATTTTTGTAAGTGTTTGAGATGAAAGGGTGCTTCAGTCTAGTGGAGAAAAATGTTTGCAATACCAAAACATCTCAGACCAATAGAAATTAAAACCCAGTGATTCTTTTTTTCTTTCAGTGCAATTAGAACCTTCTAGTATAGGAAACTCCATCAGGCCCATGGCTACACCCCACAGCCTAGGTAATATTCAATAGGGTCATTGTAACCTCATCACAAGGTCATTGTAAGCAGCTGTAGATTTCAAATAAACTGTGTCTAGTCTGAAAAGTAAATTGTTTCCCCGGAGAGAATGTACACCAGCAATATGGCAGACAGACTCGGCTATCTCAATGTGTTGAGCTACGTACTATGACTTTTGTACTCTTCTTTATATCTGTTAATATTTCAACAGTTTCTTATCGCATTTAT
Source organism: Ellobius talpinus (assembly GCA_001685095.1). NCBI lineage: Eukaryota > Metazoa > Chordata > Mammalia > Rodentia > Cricetidae > Ellobius > Ellobius talpinus. The sequence continues at coordinate 3,093 of LOJH01010735.1, forward strand.
TGTGTGTGTTTGTGCACCTAGGTGTGAGGGCAACAAGCACACGTGGAAGTTCGTGGATATGACTTCACACATACACATAATAATATAGAAAACAATATATTTTATATATTATGTATAATAATATTCACATGTATATCTGCAAAAGGGCATTGCTCTGTGGGGTAGACAAGAAAAAACTTTTAGTATTGCAGAGGACCAGAAGAACAAGAGACATCTTTTATTTTTGATTCTTGTGTCATACATATTAACTATGAATCAAACGGCAAAGACCATTTTGAACACACTTATTTATGGCAAGGTTCATTCCAGATTTTGGGCTGCCTTTTCTGGACAGTACTTCAACAGAGCCTGGGAACTGGCCAGCTGATGAAGGAACAGAGACCCCTTAGTTTAGCAGCTTGGGTTTGGAGTAGCGAGGCTAAAGCCCCATTCGGCCCTACGTGCTAAACCATGGAGCCATGCCTCCTAGACTCCACGAAGAATGTTCTAAGTTTGTTTGAGATAAGTTCTCACTGTGTAGCCTGGATTGACCTCAAGCTCACGGTCCTTCTGCCTCAGTCTCCTAAATGCTGGGCTTGCAGGTGTGCACTGCCATGCCCACCAAAGCTTTGCTAGGAATTTGTTGCTGGAGGTTGAACCCAGGGCCTTTGACACGCTAAGCAAGCTCTGGTCTGTTGAGTCCCAGCACAGCCCTTCACAAAGGAAGTTCTTTTCCTCAAGAACTTCTCATATGCAGCTGACACTGAGATGCAGTAAAGGATAGGAAAGAGCAGGGCAGAAACTCAGACCTTGCGGAAGCAGAAGTCACTGAGAAGAGAAAAGGGAAGGTGTGGATTCCATTCTCCTCCCGTGTCAAGTTGTTTTCTATTCTTTATAAATAGGATGAGGTCACGCCTCTTGTTTTGTCAAGTCACAAATCTAGAAAACATGTTTTTTTTTTAAAATAAAACTAAACAAAGTATTAAATACTTTTTGGTAAAATGTTCAACTCCACACCTCCACAGCTCTTCTGTCTTCTTTCTGTCCCTTCATTTTTGGCTTCTAAAAAGGCATAGACAAAATGCTAAGCTGACGTGTGTCAGCCATAGTAGGACTCCTCCAGACAACCCCACTGAGGTGCTGAGTTTCCAGAGCTTGGACAGGGGCATCAGAGAACATTTTGCCCCACAACACAAGAGTTTCTTTTTCCCTTTTTTCTTTTCTTTTCATTTTCTCTCTCTTTTTTTGGAGGGGGGACTAGGTGGGTGAGTTCTGAGATAGGGTCTCTCTACACAGCCTTGGCTGTCCTGGAACTCACTAGGTAGACTAGGCTGGCCTTGAACTCCCAGAGATCCAACTGCTTCCACCTCCTGAGTGCTGGGATTATTCCTGGCATGAGTGAGTTTCTATTCCTGACTACGGGTAAAGGCACTAGCATTGATGAGGTGAAGAGAGTTAGACCAAAAACAAGAGCCTTGTCTACTGTGTATCACAAGTCCGACACTCCTCTGAGGCTATGCTTCGAAACCCATTCTTGAAGGACATTCTTCCAGCCTTGTACCATATCACAATGAGGGGAGGGAGGGCTGAGTCATCTTAAAGGGCAGAGGTTGAGAAACATTTCGTTGTTGAAGTGATCCAAGCCCGTGCATGCCATCTCTTCATCAAAATCCCACTTGCTGCTCTTGCTGGGCAGTGAGGATTGCTGCTGAGGCTGAGAGCCATAGGTGAGCAGGAAGGGGTCCTGCTGAGGGGAGTGGTACATGAGGGAGGGCGCGTAGCCGCTGAAATCCATAGGTCCTTTCTCTTCGTAAGGTTCGCCGCCTGGGTTGGACCACAGCGGGTGACAAGCAGTTTGCACTGCAGCTGCTTCCAGTGGAATCTGTTGGGGAAAGTGCTCCAGAGAGTTCTGGGAGGGGAAAAAGTCGCAGGGCCAGCTGGTCACAGGCAGAGGATAGCTGGGGTAGCACACATCATCGTTGGGATTTCTCCCTAAGGTAGCATTTTTATTCCAGGCTTGCAGATCGTCGTAATCCATGTAGATCCCAGGGACAGCAGACTGAAACTGATCTTCACTGCCATAGATCCTACTGCTGGGGAATTTGCACTTCTCATAGAGCTGAGTGGGGTCCAAGGTGGAAGCTGGATCTTCCAGCTCAGTGGTTCCCCCCAAATTGTAGCTCTTGGGGAAGGATAGGCAATCATTCAGGGAGTTCTGCTGGGGAGTGTTAGCTATTAAAGATGTACTGTAACTGCTGGGCAGTTGGACGCCTTCCTGGAATGACCAAGTTAAAGGTAAACTTCCCTGACTTGGTATTTCATTGGGAAGAGCCTGGAAAGAGAAATGAACACTTGTGTTAATAAGTTAAGCGAATCCACATGGCTACCCCAGGCTCCCCTGAGTTATTCTGCAAATATCCCTCGATAAGATCACCTTCATTCCTGGCATACTCCGACCATAGGCACAGCCTCTCCACAGCTGTTGGGAACCGGCAAGGGGAGACTGACTCCTATGCCAGTTTACAACTTCCTAACCTGTGAAGAGCCTGGTGCACTCCGGGGACACACTGGCTGTTTAATGTGCTCCAGATAGCAGATAGCTAACTGCCTTTTTTGCAACATTTATAGGAGGCTATCTAAAAAACAAACAACACACACAGAACCCCAAAACAAAACAGCCCTGCAGGTTCCTAGAGTTATGCTAGTCCTGGTACAGCTCTCAGGGCCATCACTCAGGACCACATCCACCTCTTCCTTTTCCATCTCCCCCACCTGGCCTGGTCCAGTTCCTAGTGTGAGAGATCACGGTATTGTTGAGCTTAATTGTTTTCTCCTTTAGAGACTTTTCTCTGAGCTCATGGAAACTACACAGAATAGAACATAAAATGTTCAGCGTTAATTTCTTTATGTAGATGGAGTAACTATATTAGCCCTGAGAAGAAGAAGCTGCTAGGTTTCTCTTACATGGTTCATTATGTAAACTCTCCCCTCATAAGAGGATAGTCTGAGTGGAGGAGAGAAAGATTCTGTCCAAGTAAAGTGTCAGAGATGCCCTGGGGCTGAGATGAAGGATGAGGGCCAGTCATGTGGATTTGGGAGCTCAGGTCCTGTGTCACAGACTAAATCATGATTCCTTTTAGATAAAGTACATTTAAAGCTCTCCAAGCGAGAATTAGCACTGTATCAAACAGACAAGCCTGCTCTTCTGTGAGGCTCTTGCAGCGCTGGGCTTTTTGACACAGGCCACGCTTGCCTCTACGGCTGGATTGGTCATCATTTGCAAAAACTTCTTTTTATTTTCCCCCTTTTTAAAAAACAGTCCAGGCTGGACTCCAATTCTGCATCCTGACTGCTGGTATATCTCTGTCCCCAGAGCTGGAGTCACACTAGAGAGCACCCAGCTTAACAGCGGTCTGATTGTTTAGATTAACAGTTCTCAAACTGTGGGCTGTGACCCCTTGGGGGGTCACATATCAGATGTCCTGCATCTCAGATATTTGCATTATGATTCATAACAGTAGCAAAAATTAGAGGTATGAAGTAGCAATGAAAATAATTTTGTGCTCACCACAACATGAGGAGTTGTATTAAAGAGTCACAGCATTAGGAGGGTTGAGAACCACTGACTTAGAAGAAACTGCTCAGACACATTCAGGGCCCTGTGGCCGTAGACCATCTGATTATTTTGACAAGCTAAGAAAACCATCTGTTCTAGGGATATGGAAATTTGAAAACAAAAACTCCAAAAGCATAAGGCTGATAACATTTTGTGAAGATTATTTTGATCAATTCTGATTTTATTGGAACTAAAATATAGAGTTGCCAAATATAGGTTAGATACTGATTCAAGCTCCTTTTTAAAACTTATGATGAGTCTATGACCATACTGAATATTTGCAAGCCTGTTTCAAATGTGGTGAAAAAGATATTAAGAGTAAAATCTAAGATTTAGTTTGTCCAGTGGATACTTGCTTATAGATAGGCCAGATAGAAGAATGCCTGTGGCTTTCATTGGTCAGTAAAGGACTGGGGCCATCTACCATGCCCATTGCAGGTGTGAGGCCTCAATGCATGGGCGAGCACATTTAGGGCAGCTGACCTTAGTTTCCGGGCTCCCCTTCATCCGCAAGGAGCCAGAGGCGGATGCCATATGCATCTTCTTCATTGCTCTTCTCGCCTCTGCTTCTAGCTTGGTCTCTGGCTTGGGATGGTCGTGTTCTCCTTTTGACTGAAGAGAGAAGCAAAGTCGTAAAAATGAAGCAAAACTTAGTAACTGGATTGCCCTTCACGGGGCGTAGCTTTTGTTCTCCGTCCTGTCCTCTCCAGGAACTTGATGTTAGCAAGGCCGCCTGCTCTGGCAGAACTCTCCCCAAGCCTGCTGTGCTCAGGCCTGCCTCCTGTCCTGTGAGGTCTCTTCCCTATGTCTGTCTCCTAGGCTGCCCTCGTAGCGGCTGCTAGTCATGCTCAAGTTCTCCCGCTTAATCTTTGGTGCAATGCTTACATACATACCGTTATCATCTCTCCAGTTGACAGAGTAAGAAACTAGTGAGACCTAGAGAAAGGGTGCCATCTAGATAACCTCTCTTAGTTAGTGGCGCTGGATTTCCACAGCCAAGCTGGGAGTGAAAACAATCAGCACTTGCTTGAGCTGGCGTTAAATGGCTGGTAGCTGAAGTTCAGCTGCCATGGGAACAGCCGAGTCAAGGCTTGGGAAAGCTGGTTTGTCTGACACCAGAGCCCACTCCTCACCTGTCTACATTCGGGCCCCACTAGCGTTCCTTACAAACCCTGCAGAAAGCCGGGGTTTCCGGGAGGAATCAAGTTGTTTCTGTGGGCAGAGCTGGTGCTGAGTCAGCTGGGACTGCAGAAGGCCACGAGCTGAATGCTAGGCCTCCTCTCTCAGGGGTGGAGGCACTCAGCCTTCCTGGGTTTCCAGGGTGAAGTAGGGCATGTGGGCATTTGCTCTCCCAGAGGGTGGGCACAGTCTCATAGACTCCCTACACCCCGAACCACTGATAAAATTCCTCCACAGAAAACATGGTAGACACTTGGCACCTGAAAGAGAAGTCGAGTAAATAACTCAAATCCAACCTGGAAAAATATGAAGCGACCATCGTGCCTCCAGAAGTTGGTGACGGGAAAGCCCCCGTGGCCGCGGCAGGGAATGAGCTTCAGAGGACCATTGCAGTTGGGACAGCACTTCCCTAGAAGAAGCAAAGAAGGCAGCTGACTGGACCATCCAGGCTGACTTCTGAGTCTGGGCTGCCCTGCTGGCTTTCAGCGTTGGTTCCAGGATAGTGGAGAGGAACCTCCCAACACCATCCCTGCTGCTTCCCTCTGCTGGATCTGACCTGTGACCAGCATTCTCTCTACCAATGGCCAGCTGGGCTCACACATGGATACACTCAACAGCTGCCTGATGAGTGCGATTATTTTACAGGTCAAAGCACTCCAAAGAACAAAAGGTCCCCCTACTTATTTCCTAATATTAAGTATTCTTTATAGAGAAAAAGTATTTTATTTTATGATTAGTAACTCAGATTTAAGGGGCAAAGCCACATGGGAGAGAAAGACCACCGTCAATAAATTTTCACTAGGTTGTAAATGATTGAGAGGAAGTTTGGACAACACACTGGGAAAGAACATGAAGTAACTTGAGGTGTAAAGTGGGCTAGGCACGGGAAGACCGGGAGCACCTATTTCACAATCCAGTGAGTATGATATAGAGAAGGGAGAACAAGCATCTCCATGGTAATATGGGCACAAATCTAAACGGGCAAAGCTGAGTTTATAAATTCAGTCATGCCACTCCCAAAGACTGCGTTCACTGAGATCTCCCGGGGGACTCAGGTGCCATGCAGCAAGTCTGTGAACCAGTTTCTCCTGAACTTTCCATGAGCCGATCTCTCTCCGAAGCAATGGGGGCCTTCATGAGGGGGCTCTGCACACGGGAGGCCTTGCGGGCAGAGATGGGGGGATGGGTGACTCCCTCTTAGTTCTCCATCAGAATGCCTCGTCTGTCACCTAACTCCAGGGGGAAGGCTGACTGGGCCCCTGGGACATGTCCACCCTGGCTGGAGCATCTGCACAGACTCCTGGCCTCCTTGCTGCTGCCCCCAAGCCTCACTCACTCTGCTGCTTCTGCCTGGCTTTGTCACAGATGGCGGGTCTCAGGTAGATCTTGCGCCCCTCCTCGGTGGAGCAGTCCCGGCTGCACACCACCACGCCCAGGCATGACTTCTTGAGGATGCGGGAATTGTGGTTGTTGGTGTTCCGCATGGCCCAGCTGCTCAAGTGGCGCTGGGCGTTCCTGTCCTCCGAGCTGTAGATATGTTTCACATAGGAGTCCGGCCACTCCTGGAACCAGTCAGTCTTTTTCACATTCTGACGGAAACACAAAGATTCTGTTTATGATTTCGTCCAGAAAACCCACCAGTCCGCCGCCGTAGAGTTAATAGATGTAAAAGATATCTGGGCCAGAACAAGAGGCCATTGGTAGAGCCTTACCTGAACTTAATCCTGGTGGTGGAATCTGGGAACACTAACAGTGATTCTCCACCTTCCCAGTGCTGTGACCCCTTAACACAGTTCCTCGTGTTGTGGTGACCCAACCATAAAATTATTATTATTATAGTTAAAATTATTGCTACTTCATAACTATACTTTTGTTGCTGTCATGAATCGTAGCATATCTGTGCCTTCTGAGGGTCTTAGGTGACCCCTGTAAAAGGGCCATTCGATCCCTAGAGGGGTCGTGACCCGAAAGTTGAGAACCACTGCCAGCACAATGGTAGCAAAGTGTCTGCTGTGTCTATCAAGCGGTTGGTCTCTTGCAGCAAGATGAGCTAGAACTTAGCCCTTCTGAATTCTGCTGTTTCTTCAGCCCTTGGTGACAACAGTAATGGCCATTTCTCAGTGAGAATTTTGGGGGTGGAGTAGTCTCGCCATGCTCTTTCCTAATGACTGTGGGAAGTACAGTGAGATAATGACTCAGACCACACTGCTTGCCATGCTGGGAATCACAGTCGCCAGATAGGCGATGCAGAGCTCTGGTTTGGAGAGGTCTGGAAGCTCACGTTTCCCTCCGCGGGCAGTTTCCTTGTTGTCCTCTACCCCCAGACACACAGAGGACTCCAGATGAGCCTGTGTGCTTACCTGGCACTGCCCTATTTACTGCATGTGAACATCTAACTGGACTCTGTTGTGCAAGGTCAGAGCTGTGGCTCAAGGGGTCTCAAGTTCCGATTTGGCAAGAGAAGCAGCTCTGGCAGCAGTGGGGGGGGGGTGGCGGCCACCCAGGTACTGCAAAGCAGCTGTGGTGGCAGATCTCATGCTAAATTTTGAAGCACAATATAATCACCCTAAAAAGAGGTCCTTAGAACATAAGTCGCTTTGTTTGCTGTTCTGTTCCTGCATGTGTAAAATAGGGATGATGAGACTCTCCTACTGCAGGAGTTCTGAGGATTAAATATCATGCATATAAAATACTTGTCACAGCCTCTAGCAAGCTGTGGGCTGGAAACAAACGTAGTTGCTGGGTGTGGCTCATTTTGCCAGGCCCTACAATTGTGGCTGATGCTGCGTGTCAGAGATCCTGCCTAGCTCCTAGAAGGAGAATCATCCTAGGTTGACTCTGTGCCCATCATCATGACTCTCAGAGACCTGACATAGAAATAAGAACAGTTTTCATTTCGAAGATTCTCAAAGGTCATGGTAGAAGACTCTGGGAAAACCAGAAAGAGAACTCAAGCTACCAACCCTTTGCTTTCCCTACAAAAATATGCAACACAGAACGTAAGTAAGCAAAGCCAAGGAACGTCTGAAGAGAGACGGAGACAAACACCAGTGCCAGGATGTGTGAGCATTCCCCCTGGGTTAGCCTTCTGTCCTAGAGGAAGGGGCTCCATAAATCAAGGCCTGTGCTGCTGGAGGCGCCCCCTGAAGCCCAGCACACTCTATTGGAAAGCACAGTCAGGGAAGCTGAGCATGACTATCTGCTCTTTCTTGGGGACTATGGCCTTGATGTGGTTCAGGGTCCGCGCGCGAGAAGCCCCTTATAACCTCAACACCTGCCATCTTCTCTTCCTTTTTCCTTCTGACTGAAAGTGTAATCAATGCTTTCCAGATGTCCATCTCAGAAAAGCATAGCAGAATAGGTTAGTTCACTTTTAAAAGATTTATTTTAGTTTTTGATTATGTGTTATGTGTTTGTATGGAGAGTGGTGTGTGCACGTGAGTGTCGTGGGTGCTGGGAACGGAACCTAGGTCCTCTGCAAGAGCAGTAAACACTCTTAATTTCTGAGTTATCTCTCCAGCACTAAGTATTTTACTTTTGAAATAATCAAAATGCAGATTAAAACACTAAAATATATATTTGCCTTTAATAATTTTAACTATAAAGAATTGGTGAACTTGATTTGTATTGTCCTTTAATACACACAGGTATCAAGACGAAGAGAGAGAAGGGGGTCAGATACTTAGAGGAAAGCAGGGATTTCTGTGCAAATGCCCACACTCACTCCCGCAAAGGTCAGAACTACAGAGCCATGAGCCAGGAGAAGTGAATTGTATCCACGAGAGCCCTCTCATGTTCTGACCAAAGCAAAGACTTCATATGTGTGAGGAGGAGGTGACTCTTAATGTCTTTGAAGCGTTTCTTCCCAATGGCACCCCCGGCACCCTGTTTTCTAGTTCCCTTAGTGAGGCAGTAGTATGAAGGGAGGAGTCTACTAGAGGGAAACATGAGCCCATGAAGCTCTTCTCTTGGCTGTTGTTTATTTATTCTGTCATTTGCCTGGACTGTCAGTGGAATGTTTGGCAACTTTTTATATTAAAATTGGGACGATGGTGGATCCATCTGGATCCAAACGTCTAAGAACCAAAAGAACATGAGGAGGGCATTTTTGAAAGCTCATATAATTTGCCACCAGGAACATAAAGTTTTAAAACCGAGAACACTGATTCTTAACCTTGCTAGCAATTCCCAGAAAAAATGCTCCCTTCCTTTTTAGAACCTTTGTTAATTTAATTTCTAGCTTTTCATAAAACGCTTTCTTCTTTTTAGACACTTTGTTTACTTTAATTTCTAACTTTTCATGAGTAACTCTTTGTTTTTGCTCTTGGTTAAGAAGTTTATAATTGAAAGGGAACATCTTTAAGTTTTTTCAACCTGTCACATCTAACAAATCTATATTTTATCATCTCTTGGGCAGCATCATTAGGAATTCAATTGATATTCCCATGACTTCTCAATACTTCTTTACAAGGAAATTTAATCCTATAATTTACTCAGTAACTCTTAGTTGTATGAGAACACAAGGATACTCTTTATATGACCTTTGTTTTAATTTAATTTAGTCATTTGGAGTTTTAATAGGCTATCATAAAAAATTATTTATTACTATTATATAAAACTGATATAATCAAATTCTTAAGTAAGATATCAAAATATTCACATTATGAGTAAGGTGAGGTGGCTTTCACCTGTAATTCTAGCAGCTGGAAGGCTGAGTCCCGAGGATTGTCTCCAGGCCAAGGCCAGCCTGGGCTGCAGTGAGAGACCATCTCAAAAAGTAAGAAGAAAGAAAAGAAAAACAAAGCCAAAATTTTATATAGGTTATTACATTAAATTCATTTGCACTCTTAGTATAGTCAACTCTTTTTTTTTCGAGACAGGGTTTCTGTGTGTAGCTTTTTTGGTTGTCCTGGAACTTGCTCTGTAGACCAGGCTGGCCTCGAACTCACAGAGATCCACTTGCCTCTGCCTCCCAAGTGCTAGGATTAAAGGCATGCACCACCATTCGCCGACAGTATAGTCTACTCTTGTATAAAGCAATTGTCTTCCAGCATAAATAGCTTACTATGCATTAATCCTTTATATTAGTATCGCCAAACAGAACAAGGACATCAAATACACACACACACACACACACACACACACACACACACACACACAGAGCAAACAAGGGCTCATCTAGCCCAAGTTAGTTTTAGACTCACTATGTAGCTAAGGCTGGCCTTTTGCTAGCATCATGGAAATACAACACAATACTCATACCCAGCTTTTCAAATCACCTTAAGAGAATCAGTTAAAAGAAAAATTATATGTTACTAAAAGCAAAACAAAATGTCAGGTGTGGGGGCACACACCTTTAATCCTAGCATCCAGGAGGCAGAGGTAGACAGAGCTCTATGAGTTCAAATCCATCCTGGTCTACATAGCAAGTACCAAGTCAGCCAAGGTTACATAGTAAAACCCTGTAACAACAGCAACAGTAACAGAAGACAACAAAATAGACTGTCACTTTGACCCTAAAGATAACTTTTTGAAGTGAATCTGCCTCTTTTGGGCCATCTATAGATGGATGGAATTCTAAATGTCATCATGAGTCAACAAAGGTCTTTGCATCAGGAATTGCTAGCAATCCTGCTATTTCCCACCTGAAGAGAGAAGTTCCATATTGCTAGGTCAAGTTCCAGCTTTCACGCTCTCTTTCACTTCCAACTCCTCTCTTCTCCCTTCCCTTCCCCGCTCCTACCTCTCAAGCAAAAGATGTGCGATGGGCGAGAGCCCATCATCACAGATGCAGGAATGCCCCCACTGCCATTGCACCGGAAGCTCGGGGTGGTAGAACCTCAGACCCAACAACAAGGTCTCCTCCGGTAACCATGGGTGTCCATGTAGTCCCAGGAGAGCTTGGGGTCAAGTAGGAGGTAGGCAGAGAGGGTGAAGTTACAAGAGTCTGCATGAGAGACAACCTGCCATAGCCATGCAGGACAGTAGTAATTGATGAAGAACTGGGTTGGTGGTAGAGCCCAGTGGCAGCATGGAGCCCTGCATTTGCCCGTAGTACTACATATCAAAACGGAATTAGCTAGGCATCATAAAACTTGAAATCTCAGAGAGGGCAAAAGCAAGAGGTTCTTGAATTTGTAGCTACCCTGAGCTACATAGTGAATTCAAGTCCAACCGGGGCTACATAGTGAGCTCTAGCCTCAAAACAGACAATCAAAATAACATCAGGAACAACAAAACTACCACCAACAAAACAACCAGATTGGAAGCATGTGAGTAAATGCCTTAGTGTTGTTTTGGCCACGGGTTTGACCTGGCAATAAAATGATTGAGGTGTCTGTGGTGTTACTAGAACAATACTTCTTCAGCTCAGGAAAGCCAGTGAGAACAGTGGGCGGTCTGTGCCCTCTGAAATGAATGCTGTTTAACGGAAAAGGGCATTGAGAGTCTCCCCAATTTTCAGCCAAAAAGGAAAAAAAAGTTACCATTTTGTCTCTCAGCTGCCACAGTCTGTGGGACAAGTGTAAGACTCCCTGGGACCATGTGATACACATTCTGAGTGAAAGCAAGACAAGACCAACACCGGATGTTTGCTGCTTGGACCACGCAAGCTCTACAGCGATTAATTTTGCAGGTGCAAATGTAATTTAAGGGGAATAGAATGGGAAAGCGTAACTGGCGTGGTACGCTGTCGTGGAATAAGACTTCCATCCATGATAGTGTAGTCAAGAGCCTGTGCTCCTGGGCGGACACCACAGTGAATGTCTTGGGAGAAATAGAAAGCTGGGCATGTGGGCCCACAGCAGTAATCCACCACTCAGGAGGCAGAAGTCACCAGTTAGAGACTAGCTGGGTCTATGATGTGAACTCCAGACTAGCTAGGCAAAGCTATACAGTTCCAATGAGCTGGGAGACTGAGGTAGGAAGATTTCTATGAGTTCAAGGCCAACCTAAGCTGCAAAGGGAATTCTAGCCCATTCCAGAGTGAGACCCTGTCTCAACAACCTAAATAAATAGGGCTGGAGAGATGGTTCAATGGTTAAAAATTCTTGTTGCTCTTCCAGAGGAACTGTGTTCAATTCCCAGTACCTACTTGGCTCACTACTGACTGTATCTCTAGTTCCAGAGAATCCACTGGCTTCTCTTAGCCTCCGAGGGCACCAGGCATGTACATAGTGCACAGATATACACACAGGCAAAACACTCATATACACTGAAAGGAAGGAAGGAAGGAAGGAAGGAAGGAA
>LOJH01010737.1:0-15188 GCA_001685095.1 Ellobius talpinus
CACACCATGTCCTCTTGAAGTGTACTGATCTAACAGCACAGTGTGTTCACACCATGTCCTTTTGAAGCTATGGTGACCTGAGACCCCACTCTAAGGAAAGAACACTTTGACAGCAGAGCAGGCAGCTTTGATCAAGGAAGAGAACCTGCCACCAATAATGCTGCTAGTAAGCTCTGTCCAGGAGGGTGGGAACTACTCTGTGAAGAAAGCTCCTTTTGTGGTGACTCAAATTCTATTGATGATTCAGGATCAGGGTGATTAGATCAACCATATCCAAACTAACAGACCATCATTTCAAATGAGGTAAAGCCTAGAATTCTCACTTTACATAGGTTAGAAATAGAGTTTATGTTGAAAATTATGTGTTAGAATTTTGTTTCTAGAAGTTTTAAGTAATTTTCAGTGCTTGAGAATATTATCAACAATGCAATGAATGCTAACAGTGGATCAATAGTAGCTATGCAGGATGAATGTACAAGTCTATACATGCTGTGACTTGAGTATTAAATTACCGTAATATCATGTTGAGTATATATTTGTAGGTACCATATATATATATAATAAATTAAAACTACTGATCATCTCTAGGCTGGCTTTGCTAATTTCATATATTCATATTTTTAGTTATGTTTGTCCAATCCTCAGAGATAACTGAAGAAACTGCAGGAAGAGGACATGTGACTGCACACACCTCTCTTTTTCCTAGATCCTTCATCTTCTTTTTCACCCCTGTATTAGTCAGGGTTCTTATATGGGGATTTAGTAGAGTGGCTTACAGGCTGTGGTCCAGCTAGTCCAACCATAGCTGTCTACTAACAAAAAGTCCAAGGATCCAGTAGTTCAGTCCATGAGGCTGGATGTCTCAGCTGCTCTTCAGTACATGCTGCAATCTCAAAGGAGTGGGATTCAATGCCAATGAAGCAAAGGACTTGCCACTGAGAGCAAGAGCAAGCAGGCAAAGAGCAAAAGTTTCCTTCTTCCATGTTCTTTATATTGGCTGTCACCAGAAGGTGTGGTCCAGATTAAAGGTAGATCTTCCCACCTTAAAAGATATGAATTAAAAGTGGGTCTTCCTACTTCAAATTATTTAATTAAATGATCTCTCTTAGGTGTGCGCAGCTGCTTGCTGTTAGTTCCAGATGTAGTCAAGGTGACAACCAAGAAAGGCCATCACAATCCCCTTATGTTCAGGAAGCTTCTGTGTTTCATGTAGGGGAGGTTCCTTTATCTGAAAATGTCTGTAGTTTCTTTGGACCTAGAGCCCTAGGCTGACAACTTTCAGCATTTAAGAAGTGAGATATACCCTGCTGGCCTTCAGAGTTTCTAAGAAGCGGATTTTCCTTACAATCACAGTCTCTCACATTTGTCTCTGTCACTTTGCCCATCCTTAGTCTTCAAAGGTTTGACTGTGGTCTTTTCTGGCATGGCTTCTCGAGACTAATTCTATTCAGGCTGACTATGGTCTTTTCTGGCATGGCTTCTCCAGACTAATTCTATTCAGGCTGACTGGTCTTTTCTGGCACGGCTTCTCCAGGATTATTCTAACCAGAGTTGACTATGGTGTTTTATGGCATGGCTTCTCCAGACTTATTCTAGTCAGGGTACAGTTTTATGTCTTTTATCAAATATTAGAACATTTCAGTAATTTTTCTAAACATTTTTTCCAGCCCTGCCTTCTCTCTCCTCTTGTGCTGGAGAGCTGATGTCATGAACCCCCAAAGCACACAGAGGCTCCCCTCTTTCTTCCCACTGTCCAGACTCTGTTCCACTTGCACTTTCACCTACCATTCCCTCTTCCTTCTGCAACCGACTCTTGCTATTTTTTCTGTTGTTGTTAATGTAATTTTCAGCTATAACTTCATTAAGCACCTCTATTTTCCCTGCTTTGGATAGGTGGGGCTTTCTGGTTTTGGTTCCAAGCCACGTTCATAATTGTTGATTTTTACTCTGCTGGCTTTCATTACTGTCAGAAAGTCTAATACCAGTGTCACTTAAGTTCTGGTTGTCTGCTGCTTTTTCTATTCAAATTGAAATTTACTCATTCATGGTAATGTGTATTTTAGAAGGAAAAATGGATGTCTTTAGTTATCACTCAAGAAGATAGACAGTGGCTCTTATTTAAGTAACCAGCAGAGAGGCAGAGGGAAATACATTCCAGGATACTCTCTCAGCATCTGCTCCCTGATGGGAAGAAATGGTTTCTTGGAAGAGGCTGCTCTTTCCTGCACAGCTGATGACATCAGTCTTTTCCTCACAAGCTTCATCTACATCACCCTGGATGGGAAAGGCTTCATTCCTGACTCCAAGAAGAGTCTCTCCAAAAGAGACCAAGAACCTGTTTGAGTGAAGCTCTTGGGGTTTGACTCTCCAGGAGGCTCCTCTGCCTTACTCAGGAAGATGATGGGATGCTTTGTTGCCACTTGGTCTTTTCTGCCACCACTGTGGTAAGGGTTGGGACGCTTCTCTTCAGTGAGACTAGAAGACAGGCCTCCCCGACTGAGGAACCTGCAGTTTCCTCTGTAGTATTTGGTTATCTAAAAGTTTTCTGCATCACAAGGCTGTTGCTTTCCCGAATTCTGGCTAGAGAGAGTTTGGGTCATGTGTGTACCTGTTGAGGTTCTGGACAAGGCTTCGTCAGCACACAGTCTCATCTATGAGACAAAGTGAACAGAAAATCCAGGGACTCTACTGCTATGTCATTATTTGGCTTTTTGAGGTTTCCTCTCTCTCTCTCTCTCTCTCTCTCTCTCTCTCTCTTTCTCTCTCACATACTTACCAGGAAAAACAGAGAAAAATTTCTATTCCATTCTTTCAGAAGCAGAGATTTCTATAGTTTTTAAAAACAGTTGATAAGGGATTAAATGATTATCTTTCTTAAGTTTTTAGATATTTTACTCATGAGCTAAGAAAACTTAGTATTTTTAATTTGCTGTATTCTCTATTCATGTTTTAGGAAAGAAACACTGCAGAGGAGGTTTTTATACAGTTCATATTTCATAAATGTAGTACAAAGGTTAGATAGAATGTCAAATAATTAAAGATGAAAAAAAAGTAATATAAACAATGTAATACCCAAACAGTGTCAGATAAAAATGACAAAGAACTGAAGCTCTTAAAATGAAAGGAAAAGCAAAGAGGGGAAAACCCATTTCTTTCTGAGATCATGATCTTATAATTCACAAGGAAAATGTCTTAGGGTACTCTAGACATCTTCTCTTCAGCATGTAGTATGCACTGGGACTCAGAGGAGAGATACAGATTTCAGTAACTCACAGCCCCAATTACAAAGCAGCTGTGGGTACTGGCAGGTAGTGTAGCATCCACTGTGTTAGGGAGTTCAGGTATAAGAGAAAAGACAGTAAAGGAAGAGGTGGTTCTGCAGGCAGGGGGCAGGACATGGGCAGGGTGGAGGAAAAGGATAAGGAACAGAGGGGTGACTATAAGGGACTAACATTTGCATTCAGATCTCAAGACAACTAGGAGCTGCAGGAATGAGTTGATCTCTTTCAGAAAGCATCAAGACACTCAAACCTAGGGTACAAGTCTCCACCAAAACACTTGCTGTCCTGTTCTTGGTTTCAAGCCACATTCATAGTTGTTAAGGCATTTTTACCATACTAGCTTAAGTTCCTGGTCAGAAAATCTAAAATCAGGGTCATTTTAGCACTGGTGTTTTTGAGCCCTGAGTGGTCATGATCTCTGAGGAACACTGAAAACTGACAGGCAAATGCCATCCACTGTGTATGTCTACTTCTGACCTTCTGCTGTAACTTCAGATAAAAACATTTAATTTCAAACTAGAGAATTTTATATGGAATAAGTTGATAACATAAACAATTAAATAAAAAACAAACATACCAAACTAAAATTAACAAAACAAAAACAACCTCCGCCCAAAAACCTAATCACCAGCAGCCAGATCACTTTACTAACAAATGGAAAAATTATAAACTGGTCTTATACCCATTTCTGATAACATTACTGCAGTATGGGTGAAAGCATGCAGCTCTAGTATAGCTGGGCATTTAACATGATTTTCTATTATATTACTTTTGAAGAGACAGATGGATTACAAAATTGTTGAATGAATGGTTTCAGGACTAGAATGAAGCTATTGGAATGAGTAGTAGTAGCTCAGTGGTAGAACTCTTGCCTTACACGCATGATGCTGAAGGTTCAAGCCCCAGCACTGTTAAACAAAACAACAACAGTCCCTAGGCAACTACTGACAGGAAATAGCTTGACAAAAGCGGTTTACAGAAGAAAGCTAGAGCCACTACAGCTCTGTCTGTGATCCCGTTTAGCAAATATCCCAGAAACACTAGGGAAATGAACACAATGAATTACAGAATCAAGCAAAACCAAAACACAAGGGTGGGAAAGACAGTTCAGAGGGTAAACACTCTGTGCACAGGACCTGTGTTCAGATCCTCAGCACCTATGCAAAGGCTGAGCGCAGTGGCAGACCTGTGACCCCAGTACAGATGGGTTAGGAGACAGAGACATGAGGATCCTGGCAGCTGAACCCACCAGTGAGCGCTAGCTTCAGGGAGACCAGCTCAAAAGATAAGGTGGAAAGAAGTAAAGGAAGATCCCAGATCCTACTTCTGTCTTCCACATGCTTACTCTACAGCTATGTGAGCACCTCTACATACATGTGCACACATGCATGAGCACACACACAAAAATAAAACTATGAAATTTTGATTTCAACAAGATTGAGAGTAATAAACATCTCATCATTCAGTTTCCTTCAAATTTCAATAAATAACGGGCATGGGATCATCTTAAACTTTTTTTTTAATCTTACTCCAGATCACACCTTTGAAAACTTCCTGTGAAAACACAATCAGGACGCTGTACCTTCTCAAGCTATGGCTCTCAACATGCATTTACACTGCTGCCTTCTTTCCTGTCTTCAGGTCGTGACACAACATTCGCACCTCCTTCTGCAAAAGTGCTTCTAGCATCTTTACATGTTATGGCATTTTATTACCGCTCTGCTTTATTGCCTTTAATCTCTTTCTGCTTCTTAGCCTCTGGCTGTTCCCATCACAACAGGTGAAAGACTGCAGTGAAGCCTGGCAGCTATTGTGTACAACTGATAAGAAGTCAAAGAAGGATACTTTACTACTTTGTTATTTCACAGACTCCACACCCCTGTCCAAAAGAAAAAAAATCAGAAAAACTCAAACTGATGGATGTTCTACAAGACACCTAACCAGTTCTACGCAAAGCCATCAGTCATAGGACACAAAGGATGAAGAAGACCCTGTTATACAGCAGAGAAGACGTAGGAACACAGCAAGCACATGCAAGGTGACACATTAGAAGGATCCCTGGGACATCAGTAAAACCGAAGTGAGGTCTTGAGGTAAGTTAAACCTATTCTGCTCCATGAACACAATGTTCTTTACTCATTGTGGTGTCCTCTAACATACGACAGAAAGTTTAGATTCTTTTCTTGTGGTCATACACACCTAATTTTACTTTACAGCTCTTACTGATGTATGAAGATTACTTTAACTTCAGATTATTCCTGTGTTTTATAGTGCTGGAGACTGAACTTGGGGCCTCACATACTCCTGGCAAGACCTCTACCACTGAGTTATATCCTCAGGGGTTTATTATTCTGTATTCAGAAAACTTAGCAAATTACTAATTCTAATATCTATTTATCTCTATATTCATTATTAAGTGTATTATAAATGATAGCTGTCCCCATTCAAATTCCTACCTCTACTGATTAACTTTCTAGTCTTCTACAATGAAGAACATCTCAATAAAAGGTTGACAAACTAATGACGATGAATATCCTTAATTTGCTTCTGGTCACAAAGATGTGCTCTTTTAAGGCAAGGAACTGCTCACTATTCCTAGGTTGGTTGCTTTTATAGCCACTAAGCCTTACTGAACATTTTCCTTTTTGTTTAGATAGTATTTGATTATTCTGAAGTCTGTCACAGTGACAATTAAAAACTCTTTTAAAGGTTATCCTGATATGGCATTCCACATATGGATATGCACATATTTTCTCATTTTGAACATTTGTAATATTATTCAAGTTTTTCATGCACATATATTGTATAGCTTATACTTACTCTGGAATTTTGGTAACTGTGTTTGGACTGAGTAATTTCTTTTATTTGGTTCTAGATATGACAGTCCATTTAAAGACGTGGGTGACCATCTTCTCAGATTTTGAAGAATTTAGGACTGAGACTAGAATGTTTATGTCCTTGAATGTTTAGTAGAACTCACTGATGCATCAATAAGGCTAAAGGTTCCAAGCAGGAAACAAACACTAATACATAGAACCTTTAGCCTACATGTTAGTATATTTTCAAAAATCTGTAAATACTTTATTTAGTGGGTGTGCACTTGTACAGTTGCCACAGCTTGTGTGGAAAGTAGAAAACAACTTCTAGAGTTGGTCTTTTTTTCACCACGAGGTGGACTGAATTTATAGTTGGGCCATCTTGCTGACCCTGCTAACATATTTGTAAATGCACTCTGACATTAACTGGTGACTTTCCTTGCCTGTGATAACCATGTTTAACTTACATTTTATCATTCTGTCTCATCACCATTCTTATGGAGTATTTTTCCACCCTATCGTTTTGAGCCTGTGTCTTCAAAGCAAAAGTAAGTCACCCTGTAACTTCTGATTAGAGCTCAACCCCCTCACTAAATCACTGATAAACAGCATTTGATAATGCCATTTTGTTAACCACTTTTGCTGTTTGGTGGTTCCTTGTTCCTGCTGTCTGTCTGTGTCATTGGATGCTTTCATCTCGAGTGTATTTTGTTTTTTTGTTTCATGTATCTACTGAAATTCTTTTTTCCTGTGTGAGTGCCATGTTTCTTACACTGAGTGTTTGGGGAAACTTTTTATCTGTTCCTAAAGGATAGCTCTGCTGGGGACAGCATCTTGGTTTCCAGTGTTTCTCTTTAAGCACCTGTGGAATATGTTATCCCACTTTATCCTCACCTTTAAAGTTTCTGCTTAGAAATTTTACAGCCTTGCAAAGTTTCCCTTATTTGCAGTGAGTCACTTTTCTTTGGTGCTTTTAACGCCCTCCATGTGTATGGCTTGTGTCTCCTGGAGCAGTGCTCTGCTCACTTAGCTCACTGCAGCAGGTGCCATGTCTTCCCCTTCCCCTGCCTGGACCTGCACCTGGATGACTAAGCTGTGCTTCCACAGACAGATGTCCTGTCTATCAATTCTGAGAAGGCCTTCTGAGAAGGTCTGTCTGAATTTCACTTTGTGTGCAATTTTCTCTACCTTATTTATTCTCTCTTTGACTCTCTTGACTTGCTGTTAAATTCATTTTGGGTACTTACCACTTAACTCTTTAAATTTTTGGAAATTATATTATTTCTTAACATACTTCATTTATTAAATGTGCTTTTAGACAATTCTGCACACATATGCAATACATATTAACCATTCTCACCCTCACTCTTGACACTCCTACCCACAGATCCCTCTTTCACATTCCTATCTATGTCTATTTTGTGGCCACTGAGATCAACCAGGGATATCTGCATGCTCATGGGTTTGGAACTAATCATTCGTTGTTTTTTAAATTTATTTTTTCTTTAAACAAGATGGAGCATTTCATAATTAAGATAGTCTGGGTTAACTTTTGCTTCTTTTACTTTCTCATGTTCCTATTTGCTTACTAAATTATTGAGAGACTTCTGAGGCACTAGAATGAAGTGTATTTTTAACAGCCATGGATATTTGTAATACTTATACTTTAAGTTCAAACATAGCTTAAGATGTTTTAGGGGCTCAAATCCATGCACAAGAGTGAGTGTGGAACAATGTCTCAGTCTTCCACTTCCCTAGTGCTTGTCTAGCCAACTTTACTTGCTAACTTTGGCAGGGCACAGACAAGACACAGCTTGTTTTCTGCTCATTATTATACTAAAAACACCCTCATAACACACCTTTGATATTTTTGCATACTGAATTATTCTACTACATTAATATATCATTATTTTATATATATCATATTATTACTTTATAAATCTATTGTTAATTTGGGTATCCCAATATAAAATTAAAGGAAGATACACAAATACTTCAACAATATGGGGAAAGCCTAGCTCTTGGTTAAAAACTTCCATATATTTTAGGTACTGTTAAACAACATCATTCTGATTCAAAGTCTACTTTTAAAAAATAAGTAGGATACCTAATATTGGTTAATACACAGGTAATTTTACTGTTTATTAAAACTTTTGCCCAATTTATCTTTTTCATTTAATACATTTAAAAAGAGTAAAGACAAGAGAATTTTCTAAGGAACTATACTCACCGTCTTCATGCCAGCAGTTCTTGGCGGCGCCCTCCCTGTCACTGCCTCCTGGTAACACTGTCTGGTCTGCTGGCAGCTCATCCTCTGGCATGCCACCTTCACAGTCAGCTGCATCCGTGATGCTTTCTTCTTCCACAATATGGAGTTTGTCTTCATCGTCAGAATCTGAATTTGCTTCTACCACAGTATTATAATTTGTAACTGTAATACAAAGGAACAAATAATCAAAATCGGTGTAAAAATCAGTTTTTAACCCTTGCAAAAATACAAATTAAATATAATACAAATTAAAAACAGACTACAATTCAATAATGTTTATAAGGCCATAATTAGTAAGCAACACACTTGATAACACATCTGATACTAGATGGTCAGAGTGACAAATAATAGTATCTGCACTTATTAAAAATTCATATACGATGCAAACACTGCAAATATTAGCAACAAAGTTTTCCCAGTTACTGCTTGAGTCCTATTCTACACATAAGAAAGATAGGAGAGTGGAGGTAACACCTCTGGCATGCAGCCAACAGGTAACAGAGCCAGGATTTGGAACCCAACAGTCTGAGTCATCTGCACTCATCTTACTGTGTGCAACACTACTATATACAATTAGGCTTCAAATCTCTATAGG
Organism: Ellobius talpinus; assembly: GCA_001685095.1. Lineage (NCBI taxonomy): Eukaryota > Metazoa > Chordata > Mammalia > Rodentia > Cricetidae > Ellobius > Ellobius talpinus. Next base: position 8,962 of record LOJH01010737.1, read on the forward strand.
GTCATCTTTCCAATAAAAACATTCTTCATCAAAGTTGCTCTACAAGGACTGCTGTCAGCCACATACATTGCTTCTTAAGCCCATAGTGACTTTGTAAGTATCAGCTAATTTAGTCAAATTTCTATGTAATAGAATTTCTAACTAATTTTAATGAATTTAATACAGAATTATAAACAAAATTTTCAAATGGTTTCCATACTTTGTAGAGCCTGTGAGATATTAGAAAATAAAATATTTTAAACAATCCATCAGAAATGAGGTTTTCTTCTGGAGTGTGTAATAATCACTCTGGTGGCAGATTTAGGATCTAATGGGGTAAAGTCACTGAAAGCCCTTGTTTCAACTATTTGCAGAAAGATCATTATTTGCCACATTTGAGAGGAAAGGAGGAAAAGATATTGGATCCTCTCCAGATAATGAACACAGTTACTGCCCAGGATTCTTCCCCTTGACTCTTTTCAGCTAGCCATTCTTGAGGGAAAGTAACCACCTAATTGCTTAGATGCCAGGCACCCATAACCCTCTCTCCCCAAGTAAGTATATGCACACACTGTGGATGTGTGCCCCCCACACAGCAATACCCATCCACCCAGATATACACACACCACTGTCGACATGAAGAAACATAATTGAAAGTCTAGTTAAGCATGAAAGGGAGAAAGCAAATGACCCAACCCCCCAGAATTGCTTTTGCAGGCTGTAGGAAGACCCAGTTTATTAAAAAAGTACTTGATGTGTCACTGCACTTAAAGCAGGATTTTTTTCACAGTTTAGGTCCAAAGAAGACACTGTTAGGTGTTTTAGCATGAATTCATTTATCTAGATTTTATAAGAGAAAATGGTTTTCTCTCATTATAAAATGCATGTTCATAATAAAAAATCAGAATTAAAACTCTCAAAGTAAGCAAAGCAACCATTTCCTTTTGACTTACATTATAAAAATAGTAACAGCCAAGTATATTGCTTCAATGCACTAGGCACACATGATATTGAATGTTATCACATTCCTTACCCTATTCAACTATAATAAAAACCCTACATTGCTTGGGCCTGATATCTACTATAAAAGCAACATACAGCATCGTATTCTACTGTTTGGCCACTTTACAGTGTGCTGTGGAGCACTTTCCCTGCCAATGTATCTGAAACTCAGTTTCTCCCCGGGGTTGGTCAGATAGAATTCCACTGTGCAGATACATCCCCCACACCCCACCCAGTTCTCCATAAAACTTACTTTGCTTTTGGTAGTAAGCACTCACATCAAAATAACTTTTCTTTGTTGATATGGTTTGGCTATGAATTGTCCCCCAAAGACTCATGTAGTACTGACAGGCTAGACATTGGTGACATATGGTCATTCCTGATGTCTCCTTGTTGTGCCCTTGGCTTCCTGTACACCATGAAGAGTATCCCACTCTGTAACATGCTCCTGCTGCTAGGTCTGCCTAGACGCATGACTGAATGTTCTGGAATATTGAGTCAGATGTTTTCCCTCCTTTAAGCTGTTTCTGTCAGGAATTTGACCGAAGTGGCACAAAAGCAGGCAATACAACGGCCTTCTCTCAAAGAGATTTATCAGACACTTTGTGGGGTAGAACGATTGGATCGGGGTGAGGGGTGACGATTTGCTTGGTAGATAGCGTTCAACTGCCACTCTTCAAAGTGACTTAACTGTTACTAAGATACTATCTGAGAAAGTCTGTTTAATATATCAATAAGGAAAAGTTCCCTTAAGTTTAGTAAAGATGGATACATGGGAGGATTCTTTGTGATAAGCCAAAGCACACAGTTGAGAAGCAACTACATACTACGTATAACTCTAGAGAAGCAGGGTGAGGAGTGTGGGAAGGGAGGAAGATGATTCTCAAAACTGGTGACGGCTCTCATGATGGGCATCTAACCAACAACAAGGTGCAGCCACGGACGTGCACACAGAATGGGGACTGTGCAAATGATAACCCATGCTATTAACTTTCATTTTGACATTTAAGGGTTCCTTATCAGCAAACTTCTAAATGATTTGTTAAAGGCATTTGATGGCTAGGTAAACCAGTTAGCTAAAAGCTCAGCCAGTTCTTGATCCCAATAATCCCTGGCTACTCTGGAAGCGGGGTTGACTGCAGAGTTCTCACGATGCTTGTGCACAGCAAGTGTATATAAATAGACAACCGACTTTCCTGCTACTTGTTGAAGGTGTTGGTGCATTTTAGGGAATCCAAGCTGGCCACTGGTTCATACGGCCCTACCAATACTATACTTTAGCATTATCATAATTAATTTGTTAGTTGAAGATGGTCTGGTCATCTATAGGATATATATTTAATGTATAACTGGAGTATTTTAAACTTGGACGCTTCCTTTGAATTTGGCTTTAGGGCATAAGAGTATTATATTTTAAATATTTGTTTGCATACCTTGTATTTTCAGGTTCCGTTTTAACCTAGACTGCAGGGTATTCCAAAGGCCACTTACCATTCTCTAGGACTTTTCTGTTGCCCAGTTTGAACTGTCTATGAAAGATAAGCTGAACAACCAAAACACAGGAACAGCATACATGTAAGATTATAGATCATAGTTTTATATGTGGGATAAAACTGGAAAAACACCCAAAGTTTCAAACTTCATTACATAAGGCAGAAAAAGACCAACAACTGTTCTCCATTTTTTTTCCTTTTCTTTTCTACTTTTTGCCTCAATCACTCAGGTAGGAGAAACCAGTCAAATTTCCGTTTCTGGATGTCTTTTTAAAGCTTGAGACAGGGTTTCTCTGTGTGTAGCTGTCCTCAAACTCACATAGATCCACCTGCTCCTCCGTAGACCAGGCTGTCCTCAAACTCACTCCGTAGACCAGGCTGTCCTCAAACTCACATAGATCCACCTGCCTCTGCCTCTTGAGTGCTGAGATTAAAGATGTGTGCCACGACTGCCCATAAAGCTCATGGACTTTTACAGAGGGTTTTCCTAAAGCATCACTGATGCACACAGAGTAACGCAGGCCCCGCCAGAGTCTGCAGACTAATGGGAGACCCTGGCACTTTAGTTTTCTGCCCACTGTATCTCCTTTAACCTCTGCTTAGAATAAGCAATGTACAGTTGGTGAGAGGGGGTATACTTTCATACTTTTACACAACACAACACAGTCACTTATAGTCTCACTTCATAAACTATGTATTAAATGTGTATGGAGAGTCTTAAAAGATTTGACAACTATAAAGGGTTGTGAACGCAGAGCAAACAAAAACTTATTTTACAATCAAATGCAGAAGAAATGTGTGATGCCCTGGGAAGTGCTCACCCATGATGTATCATGACCTTCAGTACAACAGCATTGGTTCCAGACATACAACATGGCACAGATTGCCTGTGAAATCCCTCATCTCACTAATGCACATTTGAACTACACCACAGTGTTTAAACTGTATCTACAAAGTTTCTTGCTTGTATAGAAACACAACACTATTGTTCCTCAGCACGTAAGTATCAATTCAGTATTGTCTTTGGATTGTGCTGTATTATTTGATTTTTAAAACTGTCATTTGAGCTGGTTGATTTGAGTTAATAAAAAATAGTAAATGGTTTTTAGCTTGAGATTAGGACAGAATTTCCAACAGTTTCTGAAAGAGCCATAAATGTACTCCCACTTTGTTGTATTATATATTTATGTGAAGCAGCATTCATTCACAGAATTAACATTGTAAAAATCAAAATAATGATCAATTCTGAAAAGCAGTGGGGATGCTATACATCCTTCAGGACTAAATGCTCAGCTGATATTTAATTTTCATGTGAAAAGAAATAAGAATCTCAAGATCATTAGCAAGTTTCTTTTTATAAGTCAGAAAATTATATGTCTGCCAAAGAACTGTTTTAAAATAGTCCTTTCTAATTTTTTTCAGTAAATCCTTGATTTGTGGGCCTAATGTGGTAGTTTGAACAAGATATCCCCCACAGGTTCAGGCACTGGAAATCTGTTCACAGTTGGTGGTGCTGTTGGGAAGCTCATGGGGAGGTACAGCCTGGCTGGAGGGAAGGACACTGTTGTGTACATTGGTTTTGAGAGTTTAAAGCCTCATGCCACTTCCTGTTTGCTCTTTCTGCTTCATCCTTGTAATAGGAGATGAGACCTTTCAGCTTCCTGCTGCAGACACATGCTGCCATGCTTCCCCATCAATACGGACTCTTATCTTTCTGGAACTGTAACTCAAATAAACTCTTCCTTCTATAATTTGCCTTTGGTCAAGGTGTTTTATCATAGCAACAGAAAAGTAACCAACATACCTAATTTCTATAGTTATATACCAGGCACATGTAAAAATACCCTGGGTAAAAAGGGTCACAAATGGAAACATTTACAAAATCTCGGTATAAAGGGTATAGTAATTCAAGTACAGCATATATGTATGATCAATCAGGGCTAGTAGCATGTCCATATTCTCATGTGCTTTCACCTCCATGTGTTGAGAACCTTATAACTCTTTTCTAAGTTATTCTGAAGTACACTGTTGTACAGTAGAGCTGGTTCACTGTGCTACAGGGCAATATAGTTACTTCATCCCCTCCAAGCATATTTTGGTACCCTTATCACCATTAAGAAAGGTATATTCTCAAGTTACAGGAGATCATCCTGACTCTGTATTTAGTTAAACAATGGATATTAAGAAAGTAAGGATAAAAGAAAAGACAGTTTTTAAAATCTTTAAACATGGAATTGGAGAGATAGTTCAGTGGTTAAAAGCACTAGCTGAGCTGGGTGGTGGTGGCGCTCATCTTTAAGCCCAGCATTTGGGAGGCAAAGGCAAGTGGATCTCAGTGAGTTCGAGACCAGTCTGGTCTACTAAAGTGGATTTCAGGCCAGCTAGGACTGTTACACAGAGCACCCTGTCTCGATAATGATGATGATGATGATGATGATAATAATAATAAAGCACTGGCTGTTTTTCCAGAGGACCTGGGTTAGATTCCCAGCACCACATGGTGACTCAAAACTGTCTGTTACCCCAGTTGCCGGGAACTCAAAGCCCTCTTCAGGACTCTTTAGGCACTGCACAAATGTAGAACAGACATGCATGCAGGTAAAAACACTCATACACATAAAATAATAAAATAAAAATCTTTCAGTGTGACTTACAATACATAACAAGGTTTCCACTGAGAAACTGGAAATGTGAATGCATGCCTGTTATCACCACATGTGGCTAATGAGTACTGACTTAGAGACAGCTCTTCTGGTAGTACTTATGGCTCTTGTGTTTGCTGTGGCTGCCCCAGCTTTCCCCTCCTCTCTGAATCTTTAGTGAACCCCCAAAGCAGACACTATTGCATCTCCCTTTAGTCTACACATGATTAGAATAGATGAGAAATTTGAAGAGGTTGCAGTACTGGACTTAAACATTACAGAAGCTGTGCTGTGTGTATCACTTCCTCACTGAAGGCTGTTGCATGGTGACGGACATTAGTAAGTACATTTGCTTCTTCTCTGTCTTGGGATTCTCAGCTCCACATTGAACAATTTGCTGCTGACAACATTTCCAAATGACAAAATAATTTTAACCACTAAATTTTATAATGATATGACAGTATACTATTGAGTAATATCATCATTGTAGCCATAAACCTTTCAAATAGGTCCTAAATTACTTAGTTTCTTGCACATAGCATCGTATAAACTACCCCAATTAAAATCCTCTATAAATCCTTTTCTTAAGTGATCTACTAATATATACTATAATGAAAATATTCAATAGATTACATGCTTATGGTTTCAGAACAGAGTATGTTACCTTCAGTTTCACCCACTGCATGGTCACCTGTGTTCAGTAAAGAAAGAATCTCACCATAGTGACTCACACCACTTTGGGAGACAGGAGAGGAAATCTTAACTTTGGCATCTTCAGTTATTGTCAGATGATACATGACACGAGCTAAGGTCACAATTCAACATACGCTTTGGTATGCAAAGGCTTTCCTTTCCAGAGATTTTTGATTATGTGAGAACATTAATTTATGTTTAACTACATCTTATCCATTCCCATCTAGTTGTGTAAAATGCTTATCTGCTTAGCAGAAAGACAGAACCTTCTCTAGGAAAGTCTTTCCAGTGAATCTTAAAAACAAAGACTGCATCTAACTGGGATTGGAATGTAAATTTAGAAAAGATAGGGTTTTTCTTAAACAAAAAATTAAAAAGGAGAGAGAGAGAGAGAGAGAGAGAGAGAGAGAGAGAGAGA
>LOJH01010737.1:15290-26860 GCA_001685095.1 Ellobius talpinus
AGAGAGAGAGAGAGAGAGAGAGAGAGAGAGAGAGAGAGAGAGAGAGAACAGCTCTGTATTCGCCAGGCTAGGGTATGGTCATGGGGTAAGAGACTTAGAAAAGTTTTTGAAGTATTTTCCAGAGCCAGTGGGTTCAGTTTTTATTAAGAATATTTTACATGTGTTATAATGATGCTGAGAACAACACAAATCTAGACATGTGTACTATGAAGAAAAAGGTAGGGAAACTGAATGAGAAATTCTATCAGCAGGAGTGAAAATAACATTTATAAATACATAACATACACTTACATGTGACTGTGTGTGTGCGCATGTGCGTGACGTTATAAGACAGTACCTAGGGTTTTGTCTGTATGGTAAGCACTGACTCATTTGTAGAGTTGATTACGGGCCCACACTTTTCTCAGTGAAGAAACTAGACAGTGGAAGTGAATGTTATTGATGATTCCTGAGAACAGGGGGTTGAGGGACCTTCTGCCAACCAGACACAATAAATAAACACACAGAAAAAAGGGAGAGACCATCTGATGACCCACAGGTCAGAGAAACATTCTGTACATGATAGTACTCCAGGAAAGATGTAAATACGTACTATACTTGGTGCACATCAAAATATGACTTGACCTGGCTTTTTACCTCTATTATAGATAATATTAACTTATTACCTATACTCATTTCACTATATAATGACATACTAGTATACATGCTTAATGTAATAAATACATAGACAACATAATAATGTACAAGGTATATATTATTCAAGTTTAAAAAAATTCAAAAACTGGCATCAAGCTAGGTTTAGCACACTCACAGGCCAAGCACATGCTAGGCTTAATAACAGCAGTGGTTTAGCAAGTTTTGTTTGAATAACTCTGTAGAGAATGTCCTTTATCAAGGCTACACATTCAATTGAACAGTAATCATAAGATATTTTATATATTCAAAGTATATCTTAAAACCTAACTCCAATGAAAGGCAATGGTTGTGAACTCTCCTAGCAGAGGCCTGGTGGTTTTCACTGCCTTCATATACAAGCTATTAATAGAACGAAAAGTGATAGGCAAAGGCAGATGGTTGTCAGCATACACAACTGTTGCAGAATCACAGTTTTTATTGTTTCCTTGTCTCTCATTACATACAAAACTACTAGAAATTCACAGGATTTATCTTCAGCACCTCAGTCCTTACTCTGGTCTTTTCTCATCCTCCACAAGCCCTCTACCTACACTCCAACACACCTTAAAACTCTCACTCATACAAGGGTTCATTTCAGACAGGACACAAGCAGGGAGACAAAACAGTGAGAGCCAAGTCTCAACATATTGAACTAATTCAGTCCCAGAAACAGAGGCTGCATGTCACAAAGTATTTGAACTAAAATAATTCATACTAATTTATCAATAACTAATACTTTCTTCAGAGCCAAACTGTCTTTATAAAAAGAATGATTTTCGCTTAAATGAACTGTGAGCTACAGAGTATTGGTATGAAAAACACAAAAAGTATGAAATGGAGTTGAAAATAAAACACAGACTTATTGAATTGAAACTATACAGGCCATGTTGTGATGAATCAAAGCAACATTCTGTCTGTAAGAGTCAAATGATATAAATGAACCACCAGTCTAGCTGATTATGGAGAAAAACTAAGAAACAAAAACATTCAATATCAAAATGCAGTGGGCTGGAGATAGAATTCAGTATAAGAGTGCCTGCCTAGCATGTGTGTCATGGGTTTGATCCTCAGCAACTACACAAGCATACATACACATGTATGCATGTACATACATATAAATTAAAAAAACAAGCAAAATTAAAGTAACTAATTATAAAGAAATTTAGTGTTTTATAAATAAATGTTTTCATAAGTCTAAGCAAGTAAATTTGATAACTTAGATAAAAATTTGTTCTAGGAAAATAAAGATGATTATAATTTTAGAGAGGAGACAGCACACACAGACACTTCAGAATAAAACTGAGAAGTTGCCCAAAAGCTAATTAACCACCTCTAAATTGCCAGAGCCTTCCCTGGATACTTTCTTCCAAGGCCTGATAGTTCTGATGCTTAGGAGCACCCCAGCTTTTTTCCAAGGCAGCACACGCGGGCATATCTGCTGAACTGAGGTGCAGGTTACTAGTCGCAATTGATGAAAACTAAAAATGTAACTAATTTATTAAAAGAATAAAGCAAACACTATTCAACACCAGGAAACTGATGAGACTTTATTAACAAGGAAATAGAAAGAATGACAGTCTGAAAGGCATTTGGAAAAATAATTTATCATTCCTTGCTGATACATGCAAAGGAAACAACACTCAGGCTGGAGAGATAGCTGCATAAGTGCTTGCTGAACAGAGGCCTGAGTTTGGATCCCAGAACCTAAGTAAAATGCTGGGCATGACTGTGATTGCCTGTGATACCTGCACTGGGGAGGTAGAGAGAGGGCAGAGGAGGGTTGACTGGCTGCCAGCTTAGCTCTAGGTTCACCAACAGACACTGCCTCATGGGGATAAGGAGAGTGACAGAGCAGGACACTGACGTCATCCTCTGGCCTGTATATATATAAGGATCTTGCATCTGCACACACATGTATGTACACACCATAGTTTTACACACACACACGATACACAAAATACAGCAATAAATAAACCAAGCTAGTATCATGATATATGTTTATGTACTAGAGATATTTATAAGATAAAAATGCTTGTTGTCATTATTAACAATGTTCTAAAACAGTTATTTTAAAAATACTAAATAAGAAATTATACTAAAATGAGAAAGTCAAATTTATTATTTGTAGGTAGTATATTTATGGAAAATTTAGAAAAATAGGACTAAATATCAGCATTAAAAATGGTAAACACTTGTGACTTAAATTGAAAAAAATTAATAGCCTTCTAATATGTTAACAAGAACCAGCTGAAAACACAATAGAAGGAAAAATTCCACTGCTATGAACCACACAAAAGATAGTGCATGAAGGGAAAGCTTAAGGACAGGAAGGTTCTGCATGAAGACCTTTAGCATTTCACCGAAGGCTAAATAAATAAAAAGGTCCATCTTATTGAATAAGAATGATTTTATATTATAAGTACACCAATTCTACCTAAAATATTCTATTATAGCACAATTCTCATGAAAACACTAAGCCTGGCATACTGATGACAAATGTAAGTTATTTGGATCCAAGTACTCCAGAGTTCCTGTAGCAGGAGAAGCTTAGTCTCTTGTCAGGTTGCCTTGCCACTTACCAACCACACCACCTTGGAATGTGTCCTAACCTTTGTACACCCCAACTCCCTCTGCTATAAGATGGGGATGTTTCTAGCATGGTTACCATAGTGATGGAAACTATTATATATGCAAAATACTTAGTAGAGTACTATATACATAGTCTCAAGAAATATTGTTAGTATTATCTGAGAAAATAAAAATATTCAGGTAAATCAGAAAAAGTAACAGCAACAGGAGTTGTGGGTGGACACGGACTTGTCACTAACAGTAAATGAAGGTTTCTACTTTCACAGGCATAGAAAGTCGCTGGCTTGACTACAGTCCAAAAATAGATCCCCATACAAACAGAAGTCTAAATCAGTGTAGGGAAGACGTTTTCAATTAAAGTCATGTGGGAACAGCGAACCCAGAAGCTTTTAGCTCACTATTTCCACCACAGTGAATCCACACAAATGAGATTTTCCCTTGGTGAACCATAGGAGAAAATAAGGCAAAGCCTTACAGCTTCGTGTAAGAAACCTGCTACAAGCAGGACACAAACCAGAGCCAATTTCTTAATGATACAGAAAAACCCTTTAATACCCATAAGGAAAAGATTAGTCACATAAAAATAATATGCAAAATAGATACACACAGCAGCAGGAATGGCCTCCAAACATGTACAGAAGAGCTGTCCTCCTAACAGGGAGTGACACAGGTGGATCCTGGCCTCTGCTATGGTCTCACGAGTACTTTTAATCTTCTTGTACTTTCTGATCTCAAAATTCTCACTCTTCCCAACTTCATGGCTCTGTCTCTCTTGCTACAAAGTTTCCTGGAAATGTTACAAATGAGTTTTTCTTCCTGTTCACTGTAGTGCACACACTCCAGTCATAACCTTGCAGTTGTCATGACTGTGAAGGACAGTCATACCAATCCAATGACTGCATGCTTGCCACATCTCATGACTCTCCTCGTGGCTGGCTAGGCTCCTCTCAGCTCCCTGGAAGCTATTTTGTCAGCCTTTCATCTCTTAGACTTCAGTCTGCCTCTTCTCTTTCAATAATGCTGTTCACTGGCTTTTACCCCAGCTCAGAGCTCTGTAAATCCAGGCTAGTGTATCAAACACTGACCGAACAGCTCCATTTCAGTGGAGACTCACCATCGCCCAAACCCAACTCTTGGCCTTTTATAGTCATCCCATCTTCAGTAAACTCACTCACACATGTGTACAAACACATATATCTCTATAGGAAACTCACTCACACATCTGTACAAACATACAGGTCTCTATAGGAAACTCACACATCTGTACAAACACACATATCTCTATAGGAAACTTACTCATACATGTGTAAAAACACACAGATCTCTATAGGAAACTCACTCACACATCTGTACAAACACACATATCTCTATAGGAAACTTACTCATACATGTGTAAAAACACACAGATCTCTATAGGAAACTCACTCACACATCTGTACAAACACACATATCTCTATAGGAAACTTACTCATACATGTGTAAAAACACAGATCTCTATAGGAAACTCACACATCTGTACAAACACACAGGTCTCTATAGGAAACTCACACATCTGTACAAACACACATATCTCTATAGGAAACTCACACATCTGTACAAACACAGATCTCTATAGGAAACTCACTCACACATATGTACAAACACACATATCTCTATAGGAAACTCACTCACACATCTGTATAAACACACACATCTGAACAAACACACATATCTCTATAGGAAACTCACACATCTGTACAAACACACAGATCTCTATAGGAAACTCACTCACACGTGTGTACAAACACACATGTCTCTATAGGAAACTCACACATGTGTACAAACACACAGATCTCTATAGGAAACTCACACACATGTGTACAAAGACACATGTCTCTATAGTAAACTCACTCACACATGTGTACAAAGAGACATCTCTATAGGAAACTCACTCACACGTGTAAAAACATACATATCTCTATTAGTAAACTTACTTTAATTTCAAAACCCATTAATACTCATTGGAGATCCATCCCCTTTTACTAATACATACAAATGTCCTTTATAAAAGTTTGATTCCATCCTTGCAGGGATCACAACAAATGTTATATAGCATTTGCCCTCATATATGTATGGCAATATTAATTGACACTGTCCAGAAGAGCACACAAATGAGGAAATGAGATAATGAAACTCCCCTGCTTATCTGCTTTATTCTTATGATTTGAAAGTTTACCTTGCCTTGAAATCCTTTAAAAGGACAAACTTTAGTGTTGGAGGCTGGAACAGCTGTCAGCACTGTTACTACTGGAAAACTTCAGGGAACTTAACCAGAATTCAAGGAAAAAGTTTCTTAATATTTTTATTATGAATTTGAACTTTGATAATAAGTAGAAGTAACAATTGAAAACAGTAATCAAGCTAGGCACAGGGGCGCATGCCTTTAATCTCAGCACTCACTCAGGAGGCAGAGGCAGGCGATCTCTCTGAGTTTGAGGACAGCCTGGTATATAGAGTGAGTTCCAAGATTGCCAAGGGCTGTAGAAAGACTGTCTCAAAAATCCCAAAACCCAAACCGAACCAGAACAAAAACCCAGTAATTATCATAAGGCAACGAGAGCTGGAGAAATGGCTCAACAAGTAAAGATACTTGCCACTGAACCTGGAGACTTGACTCTAATACCTCTGCCCTACATGGTGGAATAAAGATCGTACTCCCATGGTGTCTTCTGACCTTCACATGTATCCTGTGGGAAGCATGTGTTCATACACACAATAAATAAAAATAAATATTTAATAATTTAAGAGATAATAAATAAAATAAAAATTATAGAAATATAAGAGATAATAAAAGGAAATCTTAAAGAGAAAATTAAAATTATATTTAAGAAGACAATAAATGTTGTAAATTTACATGCGTGAACATTGAAATAAAACTAGCTTTCACATACCAGAAAGTGCTATGCAAGCTGCCAAGGGCAGGAACAACCAACAGTCCTGCCCAACTGTGACACTTAGGAACCACAGCAATGACCAACACAGCAAGGTATTCCTAGCAGCACAATAGGGGCACTCGTATCTGGGCAATAACAGCTCTGTAATTTCCAGCTCAACAGGCGGGAAATGATGTCTGATACTGAAAACCTAGCCAGCTTTCCAGGGTTGATGACTAAGGCTCTTTCTTAGAGGAGAATCTACTGCTACCACTTTAGGGAATTCTACTTTATCCCCATCCTCAAAGGTAAGTGTGGGTCTCACCCTTCATCAACAAAGCTTCTCTTCGCATCAGACTGAGAACACTACAGGAAAGCACAACTGGTCAAAAAACAGCTGATCATGGGGTGTAGCCCCAGTAGACACATCTACAATACAACTCCCAGTTCAGGGAACATCTCAGGAGGAAGAACAAAAGAATTTAGGAGCCAGAGGACCAGGAAGTCTGCTGTGAGATCGTGTCTCCTAGAAAGTACAGGGAAGCTACACCCAGGATACTTCAACAAGACCTGAACAATGATAACATCAACAGGCATCCTAACACAGAAGGGGGAAATCTCATGGGGCCCCACCCCTAGACAAAGAACTACAGCCAACTAGTGACGCCGATTGCCGAGAGCAGGAGAAATAGTCTTCCCCGGGGATAAACCTTCTAACTAGTTATCTGATTCCAAGCCCTCAAACCATATACATACAGGCAGCACTGAATGGACTCAGCAGGTTCTTTGGATATACTTATGGATACATATGCATATATGTAAAAATAATAATCAAGAAAAAGAAGTCATGAATTTGACGGAAGGAAGGAGAGGATATGGGTAAAGTTGGAGGGAGGAGACATGGGAGGATTGGAGTAAGGACTGGGAAAGGGAGAGATTATATAACTTTAATTTTTTTTCATTTTTCAAGACAGAGTTTCTCTGTATAAGTCCTAGCTGTCCTGAAACTAGCTCTTGTAGACAAGGCTGGCCTCGAACTCACAGAGATATGCCTTTGCCTCTCAAGTGCTGGAATTAAAGACGTGTGCCACCACCACCTGGACAATTTTTTCTATTTTAATTAATAATGTTCTTTCTGTATGAAAGGTACCAATGTGTCAGGAAGTACATATAACACTCATGTTTTCTGTTCATAGCCACATGAGACATGAAAGTACATGGAACACAAAGAAAGGCAATACTTGATAGGAGGCAAGGAGCAGAGTGAGTTTCTGTCCCTTCCCATGGTGCACAGGAGGTCATTTATACCTTGCAGAGGGCAAGTGCCTTCAGTCCTCAAAAGAAAGTCCGGAACAGTTACAGTAGCACCGCCCACCCACAGGTGTCTGCATTGAGACTTTTCCTCATTTTACAAAACCAGAAAGCAGTACGTGTTTTATTATTTTTCGTATACCTGTTGATTAGTAGCTCGAATGATGATAAAAATATGATGGAGGGAACAAAAATTCTATCCTAATTAATCTCATTTGATACCTTTAGACTAGAAATACTAGTTGATGAAGTGAAGTTGCTGGGATGCAAGGGAAATCACAGAAGGGAGAAGAAAAAACAGGTCATGAATCCAAGTGCATTGTACCAGCCTGACCACCGACTCTCCATCTGTTTCCAGGAGTGGCAGGAATGTGCAGTGCCCCACTGAGAGTCAAGCACAGCTCTCACCTGCCTCCTGGGAGCTCTTTCAAAGGCCAGCTTCAGCACTGAGGTACTCAGTCCTGTTGTGGAGACTATACAGACTCAGAAGGCCAGGTTACAATGATAAAGTCTGAACTGGAACTTAGCCCTCCATTTTTTTAAAACACTGATTTGCTTGCTTATTTGTGTGTGAGGTGGGTGTGCATGAGAAGGAGGCACACATATAGAGGTCACTTTGGGGAAACTTGTTCTCTCCTTCCACCATGTATGTTCTGGAGATCCAACATAGGTCATTCAGCTTGGCAACGCCATTGCTCCTTCTTGCTGAGTCAACCTCCTGGCCGAAGAGCTTCTTTCTTTTTCTTTTCTTCTTTTGAGACAGGGTCTCATTATGTAGCTCTGGCTATCCTACAACTCAATATGTTGCTTGCCTGGACTTTACACAGATCTGCCTCTTCCTCCTAAGTGCTGGAATTAAAGGTGTGTGCCACCACCTCCCAGTAGAGTTTATTTCTTAATTAGGCACTGGAAACAAGCTGCAGCTAACTAGAGTTTGGTTGTACTAAGACCTGCTGTGCAACACAACACTACACATGAGCCCAAACCCTTAGTTCTTCTAAAATGTCTGCAAGGTGTCAGAAAGAAGATTCCACTTCTGAGAAACGCACAGGTTTAAAACTAGACTTACAGACCAAATATTTTGGTAAAAAATGTGATAGTATGGTCTGTCCTCTCTCTTGGCGTGCGCTCCCCTTCTCCCGCTCCCTTCTCTGTCTCTCTTTCTCTTCTCCTTCTTCCCCCATTCTCTCTCTTTTTTAAGTAATAAAAATGTGATAGTATAAAACTAAATACTGAAGTAGAGGTGACAAAGGAATCAAGGGTTCTAGGACCCCAACCATGTCCACCAAGCACTACTTTATGCCTTGGTAATATGCCATATAATACAATTTCAAATATTTTGTTTCTATTTTAATTAGAAATGATTGCTAGGAAATTAAACGGATATGAATCAAAGTATGAAGGAGTTACTGACATTTTGCTTTACTTGAGTTACCTGAAAACCAAAGGGCACACTATTTTCACTAGAATAGAATTTCTGGACATAATCTATTTCAGAAATCAGTGGTATTCTATGAAACAGAATACATTTTCTTATACATTTTATCTTAAAGAGTAAATAGACAGTGAGGCTGGATATGGCCACTCTTGTGAAATGTATACAGATAGTAAATAAATACCATATGCAAAGTAACCAGAAAAGTCTACTTCACTTAAGACATAATTTTTTAAAGCTATGTTTATCCGCTGGGCTTGGAGTAACACAGACCTGTCACCCAAGCAACTCAGGAGGCTGAGACAGAAGGACCGAGTTCAAAGCTCCCTGGGCTTTGAATGAGACCAGGACCAGGACTAGCCTGAGCAACCTAGTGAGAGTGACATCAAACACAAAGTTAAAAAGGTCAGAGAAAAATCTTCCTAGGTTTATTCTCTAGTGTAGTGAACTACAAATTCTTACTATCATCAAAAGAAAAAGCTTAGTCAATCAATGTTCCTTGTGCAGCTTTGTCCCCTGCACCAACCCTGACCCAACAATTTGGTAAGTGTTCATGCTTTACATGTACTGAGGGATCAAGCCCTAAAAATTAACTTTTCTACTAAGGAGACCAACATTTTTCATACTCAAGAGGGAGGTTGGTTAGCATTGCAGCCAGAGACACCAGCAGAGTCCATGAGACACTAGCACAGGTCATAAGATGCCAGCACAGGCCATGAGACACCAGCATCGGCCATGCTATGAGATGCCAGCATGGGCCATGAGACACCAGCATCGGCCATGCTATGAGATGCCAGCATGGGCCATGAGACACCAGCATCGGCCATGCTATGAGACGCCAGCATGGGCCATGAGACACCAGCATCGGCCATGCTATGAGACACCAGCATCGGCCATGCTATGAGACACTCACATGGGCCATTTGGCTCTGCAGACCAGACTCAGAACCAGGCTACTGAAGAGCCTCAAGAAACAGAAGTCAAGCCTGTGAGTGACAGAAAGAACAACTTCAGCAATACAAGAGCAGAGTGAGGTTCCCAGTGAACTATTAAAGGCTCAACAAACATTTAATCACATCTTTTAATTCTTTACTCTAGTACACTTTAATTTTATATATTCTTATCATTTTTCTATCCTTCAGAATAAAAGTAGAGGTCATATATAATCATAAACATCAGTTCAGATTATTTCCCTGCTAAAAAAATTTTAACAGCTTTCCACTGAAAACTCTCACACATTCCAAACCCAGCTTATGGTCGCTCAGCCTCTCCAGAGCCCGTGCTCTCTTTACCCCATCACTCACCAGCACACACTAGTCCACACACTGCCCTTTCATTTTAGGCATCCTTTCCCCATCCTTTAGTCTAGTGCCAAATTTCAACACATTTTTAGAATTCATGTCCTATCCATCAACACGTCTCTTGGTTACCTCACTGTCTCTAAAGCTATTGCTCCTATCTCAAACTTAGCCCATCCTCTGCACCAGAATCACACCATGAAGGAGCCAGGTGACTACCTGAAAACATGAAACACAGTGTCTCTGTCTCTTTGAAGCCTTTTGCTGCTCTCTGCGCCCTTGTGACTGACTCTGCATGTGTTCTGGCCTCCTGCAGTCACATGTTATCACTCGAGGCTCTTTGTTCTTTGCAAATGTCAAGCCTTTCCTCACCCCTGACTTGCTTGCCTTTCCCTCTGACTGGAATATTCTCTTTGCCAGTCTTCCCTCAGACCTGTCCTCCATTATTACAACTCTCAGGCCATCTTGTTTATGTCCTTCCAGGTAGCCATTATCACCTGTAATTGTTATCTTTAGTTATTTGCTCATTTCCTTCTATTTCAGTTTCTCTGTATATCAGCTTCTTGCTGCTGCTTTAACAAATCAGTGCTGAAGAACAATGTGCCGCCAGTGACTTGGGCTACCCCACTGTCTCAGTCACTGTTCTATTGCTGTGAAGAGACACCATGACCCAAGCAACATATATATATATATATAAATATATAATATTATATATTTTGAAACCTCAAAGCCATCCCCTAGTGACATAATTCCTTCAAAAAGACCACATCTCCTAATTCTCCCTAAACAGTTCACCACCTGGAGACCAAGGACTCAAATGTATAAGCCTATGGGGGGCATTTGTATTCATATCACCATCCACCATAACATCCACCATGTTCTTTCTAAACTTCTAGAGCTTAACACTTTAGAAATTTCATTTCCCCTATCCTGAAGCCCTTCCCATCATCAAGACCAGCAATGGCCGACTGAAAACTTTACAGCACATGTGTGCACCGGCCCTTCTTTGGCCTCCAGCTTCCACTGTTTTGCATCCTTACATTGAGCTTGCCCAGAGAATCCCAAATGATCTGCCTCCTTTGAGATTGGTTAGTTAACATTCTTTGATACCAGGAAAATGAAAGTTAAAATCACAGGATATCCTATTTTC
The DNA here is from genome assembly GCA_001685095.1 of Ellobius talpinus. Lineage (NCBI taxonomy): Eukaryota > Metazoa > Chordata > Mammalia > Rodentia > Cricetidae > Ellobius > Ellobius talpinus. The sequence continues at coordinate 26,660 of LOJH01010737.1, forward strand.
CAGTCAGAATGTTCTGGTTAGATGATGATGATGATGAACTAGTCAACCTGACACAAACAGGGTCATTTGGGAACTGTAACATGAAGGAGCCTGCTGCTTGTTTGTGGGGTTTCTGTTCCGCTCGGTCCCCCAGCCGTTTAGTCCCAGATAAAATCACACAGAGATCTCTATAAGTTATAAAGCTGATTGGCCCATTAGGTC
>LOJH01010738.1:0-14199 GCA_001685095.1 Ellobius talpinus
GAGGGGAGGAGGTAGAAATTTTTTAATAATAATAATAAAAAATAAATTAAAAAATAAAATAAAAAGTGTTTTGGAACTGAGAAAAAATTAATACGTTATTTATCAACCATCCAGAAAAACTCTATAGCCTTTTAGGTGAGAAACTCTGGGGGTGCATGATTACGTGTGAAGGTATGGCAACAGTCACGTCTTCTAAGATTTCGTCCTGCAATACTAACTCTAAATAGTCAATGGGATCACAAAAATGCCATTAAGATCAAAATATTTTAACTCAACACAGGAATTACCTGTTCCCTTTCACCACTTCAGAAATACAAACGCCCTATTCTCAGCACTCCAGATGAAGAATCAGGAGGATTTTGGGTTCTAGACAAGTCCTGGCTATATAGTAAGCTTGTGGCCAGCCTGGCCTAGAAAGTGAGACCTTGTTTCTGAACAACCAACCAACAACAACAATAATAACAAAATACTCACAAGTAAACGTGAATAGAAATATTTGAAATTTTTCTGTTTTGATTTATATATAGCTGTAAAGTGGCCTAATGATACAGTCTAAGGGAGAATGAAAATGTCAGTGTGTGGTGTAGTCATTTCCTCTAATATTGAAACATTCCATTCTGCCGGTAAATTCTTTAAGGCAGACAGTAAATGACTCAAAATAATTTCAGGAAGTCCCTGAAATTGACAAGATTCATTAGACCCCCTCCATGCCATAGTCTGCAATAAAAGCTGAGAGTCCCCCTCAGAGAAGCAGAGCCAGGCCACAAAGAAGGTTCTCAACCTAGTCAAGCTGCAAAGAAGACTTTGAGACCCAACCGTTTGGAAGAAGCAGAAAGCAGCCAAGCTGCTTGGAAGAGGGTTAGAGCTACTGAGGAACCTGGAAATGCAACAGACACTCTCCAGCCTGCTGAATTGCCTCTCCGCTCTGCAGTGTAAACAACCCCTCACCCATATTCCTGTAAGTGAACCTCAATAAAACTAATTGGTTCATTAGGTTGAACTTTGGTGGTATCCACACTTTAGTCGGTTGTGTCTCCCCAGGAAAAGTTTTGTCACACAACACAGAATGAATGATTCCTGACTTTCAGCATTTTAACTGAAATATTAACAAATATCTAAAACACCAGAATAGCTGTGAAATTTTGCCATAAGAGAAAAAGGAAGAAAAACCAAGCAAATTATAAGAGCAAATATTCTTCAAAAAGATTAAATTGGTGGTATGGCAGCAGAGAAGGCAAGTGGAAATTATTTGGGCACACATTTATAAATCAGATCTGTTTATGTCATCAGAACAAAAATCAGAGTTCATACAGTTTGTTACACTTTCATCATAATGTCCATATCAGTCCTATTATTGCTATATGGTCATGTGACTGCCAGTGGCAAAGCTAGAGTCTAAATGCATGTTATCTGGCTGCAAAGTGCACTCTTTCTCTTACTGCATACTGTGTTCCGTTCAGGCTTCGGTTCATATACTTCCTATATGCTTAGAAAGAGACCCTCTACCTCCAGCATCTAGTAGCTAAGTGACCACAGGCAAATCACCTTAATCCTTTTAGGTTCATATTACTCACCTGTTCAGAGGATATGTGACATCCTATATGTCGTTACTGAGATGTTGGAAGGTTAAATAAGGCAATGTTCTATAAGAGTAACTTTTATACATACAAGCCATTGTTGCTAAAATTTATAAAGAAAAATGTTGACAAGATCGCTTAGTCAATAGATGTTATCTTTGAGGACTAGTAGGAATCTCAGCTGGAAATAATTGCTTTCTGAATTAGACACACTCTGGACCATTGTTGAGTTTTGTTATAAGCAGCCAGTTCATGTCTCCTCATCTTGCTAAAGGTGTCATGATGTAGATAAATTCAGAGTAGATTAATAATATGGTTAATGCTTTGAGCAGATTAAGACCCATAAGAAAAGATGGGCTGAATTCATTAGTATGGAAACAATAACTGTCTCTTAATGCATAAATAATTATCATGAGAAAAAGACAGATCAGTGTGGTGGTTTGAGAATGTCCTCCATAGGCTCATGTATTTGAACACTTGGATGCACTGTAGGGGGATGTTTAGGGGGTATGGCCTTGCTGGAGGAAGTACCTCACAGGAGGCAGGCCTTGAAAAGTTGTGCTGTTTCTAATTGTTCTCTCTCTGTTTCATTCCTGTGGTTGTGGATGTGAGCTCTCACCTTCCTGCCCCAGTGGCCATACCTGTCACTTGCTGCCACGCTGTCTCTACCATTACCAATCTAACCCTCATGGAACGGTAAGCCAAATAAACTCTTCTTTCTCGGTGTTGCCTTGGTCAGGGTGTTTAATCACTGCAACAGAAGAGTAACTTATGCAACTATTTTTGTTCCTATTCTTTGAAAAGTAACATGAAAGCTACTATGGAAATACAATATAGATGGGAGAAAGAATTTACTGGTAGAGTTGCTTGTTACAGATTAAAATAGACTATTAAAAGACATGGCATCTCCTTTGTTGATGACCTTTCTAAAGAAAAATGGGCACAAATCAATTTTGTTTGGTCAAGAAGAGATGCTTGCAGTCACAGTCCTAGAAATGCTAAATTCCTGTGATCTTCTTTCATAAGCTCTCAGGCTAATTCCCTTGACTAACATAAAAGATGTAAAAAAATTTTTTCAAATTACTTTTATCTAAATAGGCAAATTATGTGAATGTACTACCACTCTACAGTATTTAAGTTGATGTATTCTTCTTAATATGCTTGTACCTAAGCAGGTAACTTCTGCAGTACTTATATAGATACCCATGAATTTGTATGTACTTTTGAAAATAATGTAGTATCCTTTTGTGAGCATATTTCCAAGTTACTTGAATATCATTTACTGTTCCTTTTGTCATTTCCATAAAGCATTGTGTCTATAAGGTCTTAGTTATTTCTCAGTTTTGTAGCCTTCAATGATATACACTGTGCCTTCCTTTTAATATGTTCCTTTAGGTATGTAATAAGAGGTTATTTCAAAATTTCTGTTGTTACAAACTGTGGTATGAAGGCTATGTTATTTTATGTCTTTGTTTTCTTTTCAGTCCTTGTCAGAGTTTGATCAGGTAGTCATTCATAACTGGAACAATTATTTTGCCAGATTGCTCTACAAAATGGTAGCCAGCCAATGAGAGGAGGCTCTGTTCCCTTATCCACATTCAGCAACAGTGAACCGGATGGTTTCCCATCAGCTGAGTGGAAGGAAGGTAAAACTGACTAAAAGAGTTACTCGAGGCCAGCTTTCTTCTTTACGTATTGAAGTTATATCCTAGTAACTTACATCTTACCTTTATTCCTATCTGTCTAAGGTTTTCTGTTTTATTGAATCCAGACACACCCTCTATAGTCACAGCTGTTATTCCCTTGTCTACTTCTGGTCTGTTACATTTATCTTTTCGTCTATTATAAGTGACACGTAGGCTGGTAGCTGATATCCTTATGTTGTTAAGTCACCCCAGCTGAAGGCAGCTCCATGTGTACTCAAGTCTTTAAACTGTTTAGTAGGGTTTTAACTTGCCTCTTAAAAGGGATAAGGTATCTTAGCTTATATGTGGTTGTCCCTGTAGAAGCTAGCATTATTAGTAATTTAATGTACATGTTCTGTTAGTTCATGCCCTTTATGTTCTGCATGTAAATCTCTAGAGACTAAGAGGAATGTGTAATGTGATATGTGCAGTGTCTACGTGGATCCCTGTAAACACGGATAGTGATGTATTCTGGTCATTAAACTATTTTTCTCTTCCAAAATGCTTGTAGCCAAATAATAAATTCCAAGAGGTGATTCTTTTTCAAATAAGAAGTTGTCCAATCACAATACCCTGAAGTAGTAAAATAACTCAGTTCCTTATTTATGTTACAGAAATCATAAAGACTTTCTAATGTGTGTCATGCTGTCATGTGGTCTAGTGTGATCTAGGGAAACCTAAGATTCTGAGACCACTCAGGGCAACTGTAAAATAATAATGGTATTCATAATAATTCTAAAGTACTTTTTTCTTTTCCCACTGGATTGCAACAAGAACGGTGGTAAAACTGCCTGCAGTTTTCATCAGACCTGAATCAAAATAGTGCCTCCAAACTGTACTAGCGGACATATCCTTCATTGACATGCACTGCTTGCAAAGTAAAGTAATGGCAGAGATAAAATATAATTAAAACATTAGCTTCATTTAGTAAGGAATATGTTGAACAGGGTGTGGTGTCACACACCTTTAATCTCAGCACTCAGAAGGCAGAGGCACATGGATATCTATGAATTTCGGGCCAGTTAAGGATACGTGGTGAAACTTTGTCTCAAAATCTATGTATGTATGGATGTATGTATGTATGGATGGATGGGTGGATGATAGATAGATAGATAGATAGATAGTAGAACACACACACAAATAAAATAAAATAAAATGTCTGTAGAATATTTCCAGGCATGTTAGCACATACCTGTAAACCCAGAAATTAGGAGGCTGAAGCAAGAAATAACATGAGTTTAAGGCCAGCGTGAGCTAAATAGTGAGAATTTCTCATAAAACAAAACAAAATTAGTTAATTAATTAACTAATTAATTAATTAGCTAACTAACTAACAAGCCACAAAACCACAAATCTTGCTTTGGAATAAAAATTGACTCATTTTATTAAATCTAAATACTTAATTGTATGTCTTTATGATAAAATAGAAAGTATGCTTAGTATGATAGTCATCTTAAAAACACTGCTGTTACTAAGAGCTGAGGCAGCCATTTGTTTTCACAGAACATCAGTACAGTGTGAAAAACAACTGGCAGACAAATGTAAGGCATTGGACTTTTTGGCATTTTGCAAATGCTTTCTGAAAGAAAAATTTTAATTGAGTCAAGTTTAAAGCTGTCAAGTAAAAAAATAGAATTTTGGAAATTTTTATTCATTACCATGAGTTTGAAAGCTTCCAATATTTAAAGACTTTTCTGAATGTGTGTTTTTTAAAAAATAAATATGTCAAGAATTTAAATTTTTTGTGAACTAGTGAATAAATATTTTCCAAATGGCCAATGTCGGAAGTTAGAAAATTATGCTAGATAAAAGACTATTTCAAATATGAAAATCAACTAATGAATTTATTCATAAATTCATTAATTATTCAAAATTAATTGTTATGGTTCGGATTCCATAGTGCATGTAATCTTTAAGGACTTAGTTCTCTTGAGCATTACTTGCTATCAAAGAACATATATGCAGTTATCTGAAGTATTTATTAAATATTTAGTGCAAAGACAAATTTCTTCATATTGTCATATGAAACATTGTCAGGTTTTTAAAATTTGTTCTTTTGAGATATGGCCTTCCTATGTAGCCCAGACTGGCCTCAAAGTCATAATTCTCCTGCTCCAACCTCTCAAATAGTGGATTACAAGCATATGCCACCATGCCTAGCAGATTTCCTTTATATGTTATAATACAAGTTTTAAGAACATTTCTTTCAGAAGATAGAGTATATCTATCACAGATAAAGAAAGCAATGACACCAGCTTGGTGAACTGACAAGGTTCATTGGGGTTTCTTTTCTTATTTTGTTTTATATTTTTTATTTTCTGAAACGGAGTCTCACTATGTAACTGACTGCCTTGGAATTCACTGTGTAGACCACCAGGCTGGTCTGCAACTCACAAAGAACCACTGCTCCCTGATTTGTTGGCATTAAAGTCTGCGCCACCGATGTTAGAGTCTCTTACAGGATCCTTGGGGACACAGCTGCTGCGTCACTGAAAAGCTCCACTTGGCATGGTTTACAACTCTGAAACCCTGCATCACTGGTACCCCTTGTACAGTGTGTAGTCAGATACACCACGGAACAGCACCCTCATTTCTAGTGACGTTTTACTGCTTACACAGCCTTAGAAAGGAGTCTTATGAGCCTTGTAAGTCTCATGATCTTAAAAGTGGTTTTGAATTTCATGAATCTGTGAGCCTTTCCTCTGGGAGGGAATGTTTCAACCTGGAGTAAACAACTACACAAGAAGAAGAAACATAGCACTACAGATTGAAGGTGGATACAGAGAAAAGAATCCAGACTACCAAACCAGCAATCAAACCAGGCATTAACAAGATTTGCAAAATTAAAGGTGGTTCCATTCTATATTTTCTGTTTTAAAAAGCAGAGGATTCTTTACAAAATGTTATTTATGTTAGTAGAACATTGGGTTTTTTGTTATTCTTAAATGAACAAATACAGAAATATTTTCAAAATCTATCTCAATTTCTAACAGCAAATAATGGTAGATATAATGTTGTAAGTTGCCCCTCATTGGGCTGTCACATGTCATGGGCCACCTTTCAGAGTGACTTTCGCCGGGCTCCTAGCCAAGTTGGGTTCTTACATTCCAGGGTAAAGGTGTGAGGATTAGAAATTGATATAGGATAGTAAAGGGATGACAACTCAGCGAATACTGAATGCTGAATTCATCAGCGTTTATTTTCCATACACTTTTATACCCCAACACAAAAGGGGGGAAAAGACAAAACGCTGCATTTATCATGATACAAAGAACAACCAGAACAGTTACTTGCTTCATACTTTGAGACATTGAGTCATTAGTTCATGAGAAAAATGTTCTATTGTTTAGGCTGTGAATCCACCCTAGACCAGGTATCTTGAAGGCAATCATTACCTTACTCAAACCTCCTATTTCAAAAGGAACTGAAGTACATTTGAATTCTCTGACCTTTGGTCAGGATGCAGAAGATACACCTCTATGGGCCATCTTAATGTCCAAAACACCAAGTAACCACACCCTAGGTCAGTATATATAGCCACAGTTGTTGTCAACAACTTTGAATAAGCTCAAACTCTCTGACCTTCAGCCAAGGTGGAATAAACTCACATTTTTGGGCCTCCACAATATAACACACACAAAAAGAGCTTAAGAGTGTTGATTTCCTGAGATGAGAAAGTGGCAGAGCCACTCTGAGAACACATCGGAAAACAACATTTTCCTTCTAATTAATGTGTGCAGATATCTTGACACACAAAAATAGAATCAGATTTTATTCTAAACAAGAGCATTAAAAGAAATATGATGGTATGCTGCTTATATGTACTTTAATTAATTAATTGATTTTTAGGTTTTAGAGACAGGGTTTCTTTGTGTAGCTATGGCTGTCCTCAAACTTGCTCTGTAGACCAGGCTGGCTTTGAACTCAGAGATCTGCCTGCCTCTACCTCCCAAGTGCTGGGATTAAAGGCATTTGCCACCAACACCTGGCTCTAGATGTACTTCAGATCCAATGCACTGGGATGTCTTTGCATCCATGTCTGGGGCAGTTACAATCTAATCAGATTAACGCATGAATTATTATTAAGATCAGCCAATTGAAGAACCAGTGGAAGTTCAGCACAAGTAGGGAAAAAATATTTCATCAATCTGGGATAAAGGAAAATCAGAGAAGAGGCCAGTGTGTCTGTGATAGAGCACAATGGGAAAAAGCAGTACCAGAGGTTGGAGAAATTGGGTGCAGAGTCTATGTGTCTGTGATTTGGGTAAAAACAAATCTCCAGTGGGAATATGTACTGAGATTTCAGAAACTTCTGCTAGCTCTTGTGTGGAGGATGGACTGGAGCATAGGGGAAGTGGTGAGTTAGATGGTAAAGACATTGGCTCCAAGAGGAGCCAAACAACTAGGCTAACATGATGAGAATGGAGACAGAATAAAGATAATAAAACCTAGACATATCTTGATGGAGGCAGTAGGACCTGATGATGGATTTGGGGAACTCAAGAAAGGAACCCAGGGTGATTCTTAGGTTTTTGACTAGAGCAAAAACTAGAGTATGCTTCGTGAGATATCCGTCATTTCACAATCATCACCATACCTTACTTTCCCATGTGACTTTCCATCAAACTTGCATGAAAAAAATCCAGAATCTGGTTAAACCTAAATCTCTGTTGATTTCTCAACTGTACCTGGTCAATAAAATACAGATGTTTGCCCAAGCTAACTGATTGCTCTTTATGATCTAAGACTTCAGTGGTTTAGCCTTGTTGTGCATTGCTACTATAATTTCCTAGAGAATTCACCATTTTATTTTCCTTGATAACATCTCTCAACTCCACCACTTTTCTTCTCCTTATTTTGCTCAGCTAATAGGGACCTTTTTTTTTCTATTTCAACTGAGGGTGATTTCTATGTCTCTGAGCACATCTGCCAAAGTACTGAAACTTGAGCCTTCAAGCTTCTGATAGCCAAGGATAACTTGCCTGATCTATACCTAAGACACACTCTGCTCTGGATGCCTCTTCTTTGTCTAACTGTGAGCATTATTCTACTCCAGAACACCTCTCTTCCTGAGTCTTGTTGTCTGTGGAACGCCAATAGGACATTCACTTCTGTCACTAGTTTCCTCCATTCAACTTCTCCTCCAAACGGCAAACTCTTATATTCAACAGCCACCTGAAATAACCATCTTGTGTTTTAGTAGTTTTTTCAAATTTAGTGTCCAACTGAGCTCCTATGCTTCCCTGCCCTAAAGGAATCTGTTTCATCTGTAGCATTTATAATTTCTACACTACAGTTCCATTTTGCTGAAGCCAAAACCTTGGAGTAACCTTGCTGCTTCTCCTGGCCAATCGACTTGTAAAATCCCAGTAGCTCTAACTTCAAAGCATAAGAGCGTATCACTTCTCAACAAATCTGTTGCTATCCTTCTAGCTCAAGGCACCATGACCCTTGCCTTGACCCTCCTAATTAGTGTCCGTGCTTCTGACTTTGTCTTGTTATGGGATATCATAGCAGAGTGATTTATTTAAAGTACAATTTTAATAATGTCTATTTACATTTTTCAAGGGCTTTCCATTTCACTGAATAAAACTCCTCTCTGTGGACTCTCATGAATGATTTGCCCCTTGTCAACACTTCAGCTTTCCTTCCTTCCCATCCGCTTCTCAGCCTCATTTCAGCAATGTTGGGCTGCCTCCCTGTCCCTGAGCACGTTAAGAACTCTCCTAATTTAGGATCCTTTCCACGTATAGCTCCCTCCATCTGGAATGTTCTTCTTTCAGATATTTACATGGCTTATTTCCTCACTTCTTGAATACCCTTGTATAGGGACGCTCCCATGAACACTCGTCAACTTCCGGGTAAAAGTGGAGAACTGAACAAATGCATTTCTCTCCACACCCTCCTCAAACTCACTGAATGGCGGCTAATAATGTATCTTATCCCCCAAACTCACAAAGACAAAGATAATAAGAGACACTAAGGTCAAACAGAGGAAGTGAAGTGTGAAAGTCATAATAGAAAACTACACACACACACACACACACACACACACACACACAGTGGTTATCCATTCCTATTATCTAGCTTTCTCTCAATATCCCTTAGCCTAGGTAAGTAGAAATAAAAATAATTATTTATTTCCTATTCCCTTTCCCCTGGAATATTGTCTGTCATCAATCTTTTCAGGTTTCTTTGGTGCTGTGTTGTCAGGCTTTGGAATCATGATATAATTTAAATCAATACAAATTTTTAACTGGGGACTTGATGAAATACAGTTTGGGGTGTCTGTGAAGGGCAAAGGAGTCAAGTTGAGTTTGGGCTATAACAATGAGATACTGGTGATAACATCAAGTGTAAATTTGATATCTGAAGCTAAAAGAATAGCTCAGGGTTAAGAGGGAAGTGATTAACATTGTAACTAAACAAGCTCTTTTTGAGGGGTTGTGAACACAAAACCATAGAAAAGCCACGATCTGAACCCTAGAAGGCAGCGTAATTTAGAGGTCAGGCAGGATAGTTTCCAACCCTTTGTAATCATATGCTATCACCTGTTAGAAGAAAAAGGACTAATTCAAACTAACAGTGTGTAGGTATTAATTCATAAATCGTGCATGCATATCACTGTGCAAACATATTATGCATATTATAAGATGCACAGGCATAGATATTAAAAAGCAATGAGCTGAAGGTCTTCCAGTTAGAGGAAGCTTTGAATATGTGCATTTTTCAGCTCCCTCTTGGAGATTTATTAGACTGATAGTAAATGGATTTAAAAAAATAAGGTAATAAACCATCAAGGAGTTTAGAGCCAAGAGAACAAAAACTAAATAATACCGTGGCGGTGATGTATGAATGAAGAAAGATGGGTGGAAGCTGAATCACTAGACCCGGAATAGCTGAAGTGCTTGTGGGGAAGGCAGAAATAAGGTCTGATTTACTGTGTGGAGTCCCATACCTGTCCTCTCCTCAACTTTCCCACAAAGTTCAGGAATTGGTGTCTGGCACCTCTGCTGGGGAAGTATGTATTGCACAGTCATGAACTTGGCTCACTGTCCATCTCAGAAGCAGCTATACCCCCACCCCCAACACACACCACCACAACTCTGAACTACCCAATGACCAGCTCTCTGCTCCACAAAGCAGGAGGTGAGAGTTTTATTTTCCTGAGGGGACTGAACAGGGGAGCCTTGACTAATGGGTGCCAGGCACACTTAAGGATAGAAATTCAAATGGGAACACAGGTTTATTAAGTCAGAATCAGCATCAGACTGCTTAAAACTGCAATATCAACAAGGAATATCTATGCTACTAAGGACATGGAGGCTGATAGCTAAAGAACAGTGTTTTCATGTGTCCGTGATGATTGCCAAAGGAATTCACTCACATAAAGGCAACTTTAAAATAATGAAGGCTATATAACTTTTTTTCATTTCTTATAGCCATTTCAAATATTTATTTCTATCTCTTTTAACATTATCATGGTACATGAGTGTAGACATTTTAAAGTACTTGCATTTTTTGCATCCTGGGTTGGAAATAAGCATAAATATTGATTTTTTTTCTGCACTATGTATCAGACGATACAGAGTCTGCTTTGAGTCCTGTGGCATCACCAAAATTTATCTCCGCATTTCTCATGATGTATGCGTCTACAGAAACAGTCCTTGGAGACATAGTAATATCCTGAATTTGTAATGTTACACTTTTAAATGTATACATCTTGATCATACAATATATTCTATGTACGTTCACATCAAAACTGCCTTTGCGCTGGAAATGATCATCTTTTGTTTTCCTTTCTTGCAACATCTTTTGTCTTCAAGCACTTGTCTTTCAGACACTGTCGGGAATATGACTTCCTCTTTGAAAGGTCCCCTTGACTCCCTCAGCTGTAGCTGCATCATTGTTTCTATAACATCTTATTTATACTTTCGTGGTAGAAGTCCCTAACCCAGCTCATGATTGTATTTTTAAGTTCTGTAATTCTCTTAGACCAGTTACCATGCCATCTATACCTGTAGTCTGCTAACCTGCCCCCATCCTGGGCACACAGCAAGTGTTCAACAAGTACTTGAACTGATATTTAAAGATGATTTTGTATTTATTACCTCATCTGATTTTCCCAGATTCATCCACTTACTAGATCCTCTTGCTGTAAATATTTGTCGTATCCATGAATTTTATCCATGCGGTGTGTCTGCTGCCAACAATTCATGCTTCTGTTATCTTTTCTGGGACTATTAGCATCTTGACCTGATTTGGGTATCTACGTTACTGTCTTGAAATACTTTATTTGCCTGTTGGAATTATTTAACGGTGAACTTTACTATTTTAACTCTACCTTACAGTATAGCCTTTAAATGGCTACATCTGTGTTGACAGGCTATGTAGGATAAAAGTGAGCGTATTTAGTCTCCTGACTTAAGTTACTAGAAACTAGCTTTTTAAGCCCTCAGACAACAGACATCGCAGGTCACTGATCCCTAAGTGGCTTTCTTCCCGCATAACCGCATAGTAAGAAAGGTGAGAGGAAATCAAAACACTGCCCGGCAGTCTTCCTTAGGGGAAGATACGGAGTTTGGGTCCAGAGATGGAGCAGGTTAGACTCTGAATTGTGAAGGGGTGAGAGCTTTAGAGTGGAGAGAGAGAGAGAGAGAGAGAGAGAGAGAGCGAGAGAGAGAGCACTCCCGACATCTTTCAAGAGTTCCCTCACAAATCTTGTTGCTGAGTACTGATTTGTGACTGCAGAGGACTACATATGTGACAGAAATAACCTCTTGGAAGGAATAGGCCAGACTACCCTCAAAATCACATAGACAAGCAGCAGTTGGTGTCTCAGTAGTCAGACTAAAATAACCTTATAATGAATGCTGTTAGATGGGATCTCAGAAGGCCAGTACCTTGGTAATGGGGAAGTGTAAGCTAAATATTATCCTACATTGGCCTTACGGAGTTCAGAAGGACCAAATTGATTCCAAGAGACAAAGACCAGTGCATGCACACAACAAAAATCAGCAACCAATATCATAAAATTAGTAATGTCACCACACAACCAAATATTTCCAGGCTTGAAAAGAAGCAAGAAAATATGTCCCATAACCAAGAGAAAAATCAGCAGATGCATTCAGAGTCACTCACGGATGACAGAACTGTACATAGGTGTTGTGGAGCTCTGAAGGGAGATTAATGGAGGATAGTTTTCAAAAAGAAAACTGAAGTTTTACTTAAAAAATACATGATCTGAAATGAAAACAAAGTGGATGAGATGAATGGATCATTACTCACTGAGGACACAGACGATTGATGTCCTAAATGACAGCACTAGCAGACATTCAAAATGAAATAAGCAGAGGTAGTTGAAAGAGGAAAAAAAATCATTTGACTAAGGAGTGAAGTGACTGTATTTAGAACAACATTCTGGGTGTGGTTATGCAAGTGTTCCCAGAAAGACTCAATACCCAAAGCAGCAGAAATAAGAAATTATTTCAATGCACTCCTCATGAAATTGATTACAGAAAATAATCTGAGAACTTTTTAAAATAGTTGGAGGAAACGTATCCAGAACAAAGCCCAACAGAAGACAACATTGGTGCCGGCACTAGAAGATTTGGCATTGCGAGATAGCAGTTGAAATGGTCAGCCATGTAAGCCAATGGAACTTCAGCAAGAAAAGAGAAAGACAGCAGGACAGAATGGCTCTGGAAGAAAGAGTGGCCAAAATAATTGTACAAGATAACCATATAAAAAGCCTAAGTTGTATTAAACAAAAAAGTCAATATATACAGAAAAAATCCCAGAATATATCCTATTCAATGTCACAAAATAAAATAACTTTGATGGCATCAAGAGGGAAAGCACTTATCATGTATATAAGCACAGAAATGATAATTCAGCTAGCTTCATACTGGAAACCATGCCAACAATAATTCAGTGCATTGACACCTTTAAAATGCTGAGGGAAAGAAACACCCAGAACTTTTAATCTAGGTTTTTATACCCAGGAAAAACCACCTTTCAAAAAAGAAGGTGAAATTAAGAGGTTTTCCCCTAGTTAAACAAAAACTAAGTGATAGTATTTCTAGTGGACTTGCAATATGAAAACTGGCAAGTGAAGTTCTTCAAGAGAAGGAAAACGAAACACAGAGAAATGTTGGTCACTGCAGGGAAATGGGGAGCTCCAGAAATAGTTAAAATGAAAGTAAATACGAGAAGTATTTCTGGACTGCAGGCGTTGCTCAGCAGCACATGCTTATCGTGCACAAGGCCCGGGATGCAAGCCCCAGCAGCAACGCAACAGCAGCATGCAGTGCCCTCGTCAAAGTTATTTTAAGAAACACTGGCTACTTAGGGCAAAAATAGAAGCAATGTCCTCTGGGTTTGTTGAACATGGGAAAGTGTAATGTATTGCCAAAGTAGCATGTATGAAGAAAGGAAAACTCTTAGAAATTTGTGGTTATAAGAGATTCTTTCCAAATGATGATACTGTTTAAAAGGCCACAATAAGTTAATAATTAACAACAGAATCCATAGGACCTTTTAACATTTAAAAATAATAAGCCAGTATTAGAGGAAAATAAAAAACAAATCAATTCAAAAGCAGACAGAGAACGAAACAAGAGGGGGAAAAACAAATCAGAAAAATAGAACACAGCCAAACAATTGGCTGATTGCATATATATCATCTTCCCAATGAAATTAAATGAAAATTATGTAAATCAATGCTGCCCAATAGAAGTGTAAGCAAACAAATGGTCGCCGCATTTTTTTCCATAGAGGAAAGCTTTTAACTGAAAGCTTGCTTATAGTTCAGAGGGTTAGTTCATTATCATAGCATGGAACATGGCAGCAGGTAGGCAAGCATGGTGCTTGATAAATAGCCAAGAGCTACATCCCAATCCACAGGCAGAGAGAGAGAGAGAGAGAGAGAGAGAGAG
>LOJH01010739.1:0-12984 GCA_001685095.1 Ellobius talpinus
CCAAGATGGACATAGGTTAGAATCTTCCCAGTAAGCCACGACCCTGTGGTGATACAAAGATTACTAGATATGGGTTAAAACAAGATGTGAGAGTTAGCCAGTAAGAGGCTAGAGCTAATGGGCCAGACAGTGTTTAAATGAATACGATTTGTGTGTTGTTATTTCGGGTATGTAAAGCTAGCCATGCAGGAGCCGTGCGGGACGAAAAGCAGGCCTGCTCGCCTCATCACTACACTTAGATCCCTTTGGAAAGTATACTCCAAACAGGTCTTTCATGACATGGGCACATCAAGTAGTTTTGTTCCTGTGTACAGGAGTACTTTACCACTCTGAGACTAACTGGCTGGTGCTGCCTTGGTCACTCATGGATGAGGTAGGTCATCCTGAATCATCCTGAGGTGTGGTAACTTTACTCCCCAAGAGCAAAAACACTCCACTGTGTGGTGCTCAGGACATACTACACTTCATTAAAAGCTGATTCTAACTAGTTCAATATTACAAAGTAGAAAATGCTAATACAAATTCATAATCAAACCATTAAACTGGTTCAGACTTTAAACAGTAATGTGCTATAATGCTTATAGAGCCACCACAAATCTTTGTCTCACATTTATAAGAAAATATCCCAACTCTCTGAATCATATTCCAAATTACAATTAACAAATTACCTACATTATACCAGTTCTATGGGATGCCACCTAGGGCAGACCAGTTACTATAAATAAGTACATACCATATATTTTTTCATCACTGACCTCCTCCAATTATCATTATGATTCAAGTGCTGCAAAGAACTACTTAAAGCAATGTTTCTCGGTATGTAATGTCTGAATTTGAGACTTTAGGGCTTGGCTAGTAAACATTTCAACCTCTCATCTCTCACTCAGTCTAACACATGAACGATCCTGACAGAGAACCAATACTTTCTTAAAACACTGCATACTCACACAGTATTTTCATCCCTCATACCTCGTTTCCAAAATCTGGAAACAAAACACATTTTCATTAATTTTCTCCATTAGCATCTAGCAAAATGAGAAGACTTTATTCAGCTTAAAACTAAACATAAAAGGTTCAGGGTTGTTTTTTAAAAAAAATTATTCCACTTAAGCATTTACGAACGATCAACTACAGTAAATTCTACAAATCATAGGGGTAAATAATACATCAGTCACGGTCTATCAAAGGTTAAATTTACACTTTGCAATCTCAATCTACAGAAGTGAGTCTTTAAACATGCAGAAAGGCTTGAGCTCTTACTGTTCTAATTTTAAAAATTGCCAAGTTAACTACAGAAGTTAAAAGTCCACTTTTCCTCCACAGGGCTCTGAATAGGATTCAAATGCTACAGAATGTCTTAGACTTACCTATACATTTACTTTGGAAATTTAGAGACATCTGCCAAACTACAACGCAACATTCTAGCGACAGTTAACGGTTAACAAACGGCAAAAAGGCTACCTTTAGTAGTCCACAGTCATCAGTGCCACAACATCTCAAAGTCTGAGCCAAGATCTGATTATTCTTAGTGATTCAGTCATCAATAAAATCAAGTTTCACCCTGGGTCTTAGGGGGCTGCTGTGTTTTTCACACATGGAATTTCTCGATGAAGATGACCAGAGCACTGCAGTCATCCACAAAGGCACATGTGCTCACAATTATAAGCTGTTTGAAGCCCTTTTGCTTCCTGTTAACTATACTAATTAAAGAGTCAGGGCTTTGCTGAGTGAACAAATATACTAGCTGCTTCCTTCCAAGACTTGAGGTCTCTATGCTTACAGCCACTATGGGAAACCAGAAGTCTAATGAAGTGGAGTGACCAAGTCAAAAGCACAGCAAGAAGCAAAGGCTATACAGCCTGTATTCTACCTGCAGGGCTTGCCCAACACCCCTCTTAAAAGGGTGTGTGCTGTAGCCCTCCCTGCAGTCTGTATCTCCTGTTCTCACAACAGCCTCTCTGACCTTCAACTCTAAAACAGTTTAATGGCTTACACGGGCACTCCATAAACTACCTCAATTTTATCAAGAGGCTTTCTGAAAGTTATTTCTCAATTAACTAAATGGCCAGAACACAGCTAATAGTCTGTTACATCTTCAGAAAGCAGTAAGTTAGTGACAACCATGTTTATGTATGCTTTCCTTCAGATGGTACTAACATCCAACTAAAACGTGCAGCCTTCCCTAACCATTTCCGATCCTCAGAATGGATCTCTTTAACATGCACTGTCTCAGTTTGCTTTCTGTTGTGATAAAAACATCATGACCAAAACCAGCCTGGGGAGAAAAGGGTTCATTTCATCTTACGCTTTACAGCCCAACCTCAGAGAAAGCTAAGACAGGAACTTGAGGCAGAGACAATAGAGGAGTGCAGTTTACTGGCTTGCTCTCCACGGTCTGCTCACCCTGCTTTCAGAGGAGGCATCACCCACAGTGGGCTGGACCCTCCCCCATCAATCATTAATCAAGAAAATGCCCCCAAAGGTATGCCCATGGACCAGTCTAAAGGAGGAAAATCCTGAGAGGAGGGTCTCCCTACGTGACTCTAGTTTGTGTTAGGTTGATAAACAGTAGCCAGCACACACTCCATTTCTAAATAGAAAATCTCTCCATCACTTACCTCACTATTGAACTATATTCTTAACTCAATCATTTATTTAACAACTCCACCAAGGTCAGTATATAAAAATTTATTTGTATTCAAACAAAACTGCATAGTATTCAAATTACCAATAGATTGAGATCTTCTCTCTGCCTAGGGATTCCAAAGGCTTTAACTTATAAATGAATACAGAAAATGTCCTGGCATGTAGTCACATGCCTATAACCACAATACATAAGAGACTGAAGCAGGAGGCCCATGATAAGACCCTGCCTCAAACAAAATAAAAATACATTAAACAGTAAAGTTTTCAGAGCACAGTAAAGAATATTAAAATACAGTTCAGGTTTGTCCCCGTAGCACAGATCTGTACTCCAAAATACTCTGACAACTAAGAAGTTGTGAGTTCAAGGCCAGCCTGTGCTACAGAGTAAGTTCAAGGTCATCTTAGTCAATCAGTGAAACTACTGTCTCAAAATGAAAAATAAAAATAGGGCTGGATTGTAGTTCAGTACTGAAATACTTACTTACCATGTGCAAGGCCCTACACTCAACCCCCAGTACTACATACAAAACATAAACTGAGAAAAACGAACTCTAGTCAGGCATTAAATGAACAGTTTGCATCCTCGAAAAAGGCAAAATGGCTGAACTCTAGGCAAAAAAAAAAGTTTAAAACAAAAGAAGGGAAGGAAGCTAGCTAGCCTCCCTAAATCCCTAAATGTGCATTTTGATAATGAATAAAAAAGTCAGCAAAACAGACAAGAATGAGAAAATACAGAATGATTCTTTTTTTTGGTTTTCCAAGGCAGGGTTTCTCTGTAGCTTTGGAGCCTGTCCTGGAACTAGCTCTTATAGACCAGACTGGCCTCAAACTCAAGAGATCCGCCTGTCTCTGCCTCCTGGCTGTTGGGATTAAAGGCCTGCGCCACCACTGCCCGGCTTCACAATGATTCTTTTTAAGCCATACTAGAATCTACTTAATTGATAACAAGAAGTTCAATGCCAGCCGGAACCACACTGTCTCAAAAGAAAAGTTGACCTGTGGAGCAGTCCTCAGTGGTTCAGAGCACTTGTCACACTTGCAGAAAACCTGACTTCTGTTCCCAGCAATACACGGTGGTTCACAAACAGTTCCAGGGGACCGGCACCTCTTCTTATCTTTGCAGGTACCAGGCATTGAAGTGGTATGTACATTTGCATGCAGACAAAACACATACACACATAAAGTAATAAATCTAAAGAAATTTTAAAAAGCTGATCAGCATCATGAAATGATTAGGGAAGTGTAAATCAAAACCACAACTAAGATACTAACTACTTACTCCCATTAGGATGACTATGACTGGGGGTGTACTGGGTAAAACAAATGCAGGCATCAATGGCACAGAACTGGAACCCTGGTAAAATGCAGAGAAACACAGCATGGCAGGGTACAGTCTGTAGTCTCGTGGGTCCTCACACACGTAAGAGTTACTGTGAATCAGCAATTCCACATACAGCTTCTGCCCAAGGCTACATTCACGCTTCACCCAGCATTATCCACAATAGCAGAAGCACAGAAACAATGCCCAACAGATGCATGGGTAAATAAAATGCAGACTATTAATATAATGAAATATTAACTTATCTCAAATAGAAAGGAAATTATGACACATGGTTCAACACAGATGAACCTGGAAAACATTCATTGGTTAAGTTACATAAATCAGATGAAGAGCAAGCATATGATTCTACCTGTATGAAGTGTGGAGAACAGACAAATTCATAGATGGAAAGTAAAGTAAGATTGCTCAGGGCTAGTAGAAAGTGAGGCAGAAGGAATGGGTATCTAATGGGTATAGAGTCTATATTGAGAATGCAGGGAGATGCCTCAGTTGGTAAAGTGCTTACTTCACAAACACAAAAAAACTGAGTTCCATTCCTAGGACCCATGTAAAAGAACTGTAGTCTAAAGCTAGGGAGGCAGATGATAGGATCACTGGGATTTGCTAGCCAGCCACTGCAGCCAATCAGTTTCAGATTCAGTGAGAGACCCTGCTTCAAAAAATAAGGAGTGTGATAAGAGAGGTCATCTAATTAATGACCTCTATATAGATATGCCCACACCTCCATGTCCATATTTATACATGAATACACACACACGTAAATATACACAGAGAAAGACATGTACATACACCACAACCAAAAAAATATTTTTTAAGTTCTGGAAATAATGGTAATAGCTGCACAACTTTGGGAATATATTTAATACCAGTGAATAACGATTAAACTAATAACACATTGTGTTTTATGGCAGAATCTCACTAAATAATCCAGCTGACCATATACCCCAAGCTGATCTCAATTTCCAGTCCTCCTCTTCAGTGTTGAGATTACACTGTGATCATCCAAAATGATAAATCTTATGTGCATACTTTTATAGTTTTAATGTATCTTTTACATATTTTACCAAAATAAAGATAATATAATTCAAGGGCTGAATCCTATTAGTGCTCAACAGCTATCTTTGTAAAGTGTTTATGGTAGTTAAAAACATGCCCTAATGTTTTAATGTCCCCATGGTAGCACATGTGCCTTTAATCCCCACACTCAGGAGGCAGAAGCAGGTGGATCCCAGTGAGCTCGAGGCCAGCCTGGTCTACAGAGCAAGTTCCAGGACAGGCTCCAAAACTACAGAGGAAATCCTGTCCCGGGGAAGGAGGGAGAAGAGGGGTAGTAAACACGGTGAGATATAAATCAGCAACCCAGCTTCTAGAAACACTGTATGGTATGCCTTTACAAATTAGAGACCTGTCTCCCCCAAAGCTGGAATGGTTACATTTCATCACAATAAAATTTGTGAATGTGGGATCTGATACCAGTAAACACACAGGAAGGTAAGCAAGGATAACAAAATCCAACTCATTAAAAGTTGAGAATGAAGAGGGTTCACCTCAGTTTTCCCAAGCCATCAACTAGTTAACAATGAAGTAAGGGCAAGAATAGCCCAAGTCTCTGCCTCCATACACTTAGTTTCGTCTGAACATATCATTTATCCTCACTCTTAAGCTATACAAACACAGCATTCATTTCAAAATGGTTATTCAAATACCTTGAAATTATACGTCAAAGAGCGCCCTCCACGTATGCTCTGGAATCTTCTAGGTGCACTCTCGCACTCCTAATCACTGAACTGGTTTAAACTGGCACAATATTCTATGAGAGTTACTTCAGAACACTGAACACAAATCCTTAAAAAAAAATCCAGGAAATCAATATGCTTAACCAGCTTAAGGGTTTCAGTTTCACCTTCCCAACAAACAAAAGAGACCAGAGAGTCTTCACACCTAACTGAATAACTACAACAGACACACACTGTTCATATAACCGACACCATCGCAGAAGGCACTTGCCCAGCTTAAGCACTGCACCAAGTTGAAGGCCCTCAGTATAGTAGACATGCTGAAGACCCTGGCTGAAGAGAGATACTTATTAATCTCAGTCCCACTTAACACCATACGCAACAACAAGCAAGGCCAGACATGGCAATGTGCATCTGGGATGCTAGCACAAACTCTCAGTATCGCTAACTTGTCTCAAAAACAAGAACCATGCTGCTCATCTCATCCAATGAAATGCATGTCTCCTAGATGTAGTGTCTAATGTGACCCTAGACTGGTACTCCATCTCTCACCCTCTGCTGCCTCCACCACTCTACCAGTGCTGACATTCAAAATGTGATCTGACTCAGACATCCTTTTAACTAAGGAAGAAAATGTGTATTGAGCTCTTCAGTGAAAGATGCTAAAAGAAGAGGCACATCAGTGACCCAGGCACTGTTATCAAGAGCCAAGACACCTACATGTAAACAATTATCAAAAGATGCTAGATGTGCCTGCATTCATACCTAAGCCTGGTATTTTAAGACTTTATCTCTACAGACCTTCATATCTTGGATTCCTTATTTCTGAAATGTGGCTAACAGTGCCCTACAGTGTGGTCATGGGAAACAATGGGATGATCAGCCACAAAGTAAGCTCCTAAAGTTCGTTGCAACAACAGCATTGTTAATTATTACTCAACAAAAAGTGTGATGCCATCAGGGTACAGTAAATGACATGAAAGGCTGGTGCTACACTAGAGCCTAGGCTGAAGTGAATAGAGACGGTATGAGAGAAATACAGAATGCCAGCTATGTCTTCAAAGACAGAAAGCACGTGAAAAATGAACAGGGGCATTAACTATAACCTGGGTCTGGGGCTACTTTTGTCTGGCATAGGTAGAGCGCCTTTTGGAATCATTTAAAATTTCAGTATTTTAGGTTTTCCATTTACATGAAAAGGTTCAGTCAAAGAATGGCCATAATTTTCTGCTGCTCAAAGTTCTGTAATTTATGTGAGAACTATAAAACAGAAATTGAGAGACAGCATAGACAAGGTTGGAGAGATAGCTCAGCAGCTAAGAGCACTTGCTGGTCTTCTAGAGAGACAGGTTCAATTCCCAGCTCCCAATCAGGTGGTTCAGTCACCTGCAACTCCAGCTCCAGGGGATCTAAAACCTCCTCTGGACTCTGAGGGCACATGCATCTACCCACACAGAGCACATACCCACAGAGACCCACACATGTACAATAATTAAAAAGAAAAACACTTTTTAAAAATAAAATTAAAAAGCCGGGCAGTGGCAAAGGTGGTACACATCTTTAATCCCAGCACTTGGGAGGCAGAGGCAGGTGGATCTCTGTGAGTCTGAAGCCAGCCTACAGAGTTAGTTCTAGGATAGCCAACAGCCAGTGTTGTTGCACAGAAAAGCCCTGTCTCAAAAAACCAAATAAATAAAGAGAAAATAAAAAAGATACAGCTTATAGAATGTCTTTGAATCTGAAGACATAGCTGTCCAGAAATCACGGGAAATCCTACGACTAGAGCAAGGCAGCCAGGGAGTAAGCAGAGGACTGCAACTGTTAGGTTTAAATTCTCTCACATTTCAAAGGGCGCTCTAACCAGCTCTCCAGAAGGAAAGTGACATAATCAAACATGAAGAGCATCTAAACAAATGTTGAGGATAGAAAGAAACATCAAAGTTACAGAATTAACTGGAAACAAAGTGCAGAATAAACTAGAAAATGGAAATTAGGAGTGGGATTAACAAAGGACTAAGAGATGAGATTCAACAATGCAGTGTGTAGAATGGGAAATGGAATCCAAGGAGAGGATTTCTAAGTATCCAAGGTCTTGCCCCAAATTTTTAAAATAAACAGATTCATTGCCTTGGAAAAGCCCCCAGATCTCATTTTCTTCACACAGCGTTCCTCTCTTGCCAGTCCACTACCCTGTAATTCTTGATTCTGTTTTTTTTTCTCTTTAAAATCCAGAGGTGATTCTAGTATCGCCAGGACTGAAGACCATGCCCTAAAGAAAGCAAATTGGAAACACTAAATAGTTGCAAGGATTGGTCCAGAAGTGATATCACCACTGAGATGAGCTACAGACTATAAAGAAGTAGAGAAAGTACTACTCAGCTCCACTTCCTCACTCAAGAATCTGTCTCCAATTCGATCCACACGTCAATCCATACTGCCACCAGCACTCAACTACACAGTAAAGGAAGCATCCAAGTCATTTCACAGATTCATTTATTCCTAGCAAGGAAATAAAGTTAATAGTACACATTGGGCTTTTCATCATTATGACAAACACCACACACAAACAAAACATAATTCAAGCTCAGCTTCAGAGCTTTGATACACTATGGCCAAGAAAGCATGCATGGCAAGGAGCTCACATCATGGTACTGAGGAAGCAGAGGAGGAACGAGTCTGGGGGATAGGATTCAAAAGAATATCCCTCCAACTAGGGCCCATCTCCTAAGTTTTCACTGCCTCTCAAAACAGTGACTCCAGCTGCAGGTCAAGTATTCGACTCATAAACCTGTAGGGGTATTTTATATTCAAACCATAATATAATCTGAACTTTATTAAAACTTGTTTCATTTACTAGTTTTCGTTCTTTCCATAAACACCTAGAGAGTGCTTCAACACATGCCCATCACTGGGAAAGCCTGCAAACACTTGGCATTTTCCAATCAAACCTGATAGCTGCTGTTAAAATCCGGGAGTGATAAAATGACAGCAGTGTTAAACCTACTTGTAGGAATTAGAAATCACCCACTTTCACAGGAACCAGAGTCAGGAAAGAACTGGCTTTAAGCATAGAAATTCTTCAAAAAAAAAAATAGAACTTAGAGTCTCAACTAATAATCTTCTTTTAAAATAGGTCTCACACTATTGATGTGGGATTCCCCTCTGTATGCTGTGAATATCATTGGTTAATAAAGAAGCTGTTTTGGGCCTGCACAGGGCAGAATAGACATAGGTGGGGAAAACTAAACTGAATGCTGGGAGAAAGGAGGCAGAGTGAGAGAGAAGCAATGTGGCCCCACCAGAGACAGACATACTGAAACTTAGCTGGTAAACCACTGCCACATGGCAAGACACAGATTAATAGAAATGGGTTAAATTAATATGTAAGAACTAGTGAATGAGAAGTTAGAGCTAATAAGTCAAGCAGTGATTTAATTAATACAGTTTCTGTGTGTTTATTTTGGGAGTCTGGGTAGCCGGGAAAAGAACAAGGGCCTTCTACAACACACTATAGTTCAGGTTGGACTCAAACTTGCAGCAATTCTCAGGCCTTAGCATCCGAGTGCTAAGATTACTGAGCCGCCAGCCTTAATAATAATAATAAATTCCATTTTATAGAATGTTATTTGTTTTTATACTTTAAAAACTCAAAGGATTGGGAAGCTCACTGGCAAAAAAAGTATGCACTGCAAGCATAAGGAACAACAGAACCTACATCTTAAAAGGAAAAAAGCCAGCCATTGTGTTCACTTATGATCCCAGCACTGGAGAGGTGAAAACAGTGGATTTGTGAAGCTTGCTGGTCAGCCAGCCTTATGTCCAGGAGACTGAGAGAGCATGTCTCATTTCAAATAACAAAAAAACTGACAATACTTGAGGAACAACACCCAAGGCCTCCAGAGACAGTGCATATACATGCATGTGCACGTGTAGACACACACAAACTCATGCACACATGCATGCACACCTATTACACACAAGAAAACTTCAGGATTTAAGAGGGAAATGCCTTCGATAACTTTCAGCAAACATTTCCAAAGAATAATGGTACATCAAGAACAATCAGATATTCTGAAAAAGTATTTTTGTATAAAAATAGCAAAACAAACATATATGTAAACAGAATATCTACAAAATGAATGCTGTGTCAAGAGTTATAGCTATGAAGATCTATATGTACATCTTCATTTGGATTCTTTCTTTTAATTCTTAATTTACCTGACTAATTGGTTTTTACTTAAGAAATTTTCATAAAAAGGCATAACTTAACTGGATGGCAATGATATACAAAATTAACTGCCATTCAAACTACATATACTTTATTTTCATGTAAGAAAGTGTTCTTATAAAGGCAATCCTGCAAAAACTTAAACTACACTTATTCACAATTCATTAGTATTATGAATGTGAAAGAAATAACCAAGTATTCAGTATTCTGGTTGCTGTCACATCTGGAATAGTCACAGAAGAGCTTTATGTGCTAGAAATGACAGTATTCAGTTTCTGCAGTTCGTGCACTTTTAAATCTCTTTTTGGTGTTGGTTCTTTCCAAATAAGTTTCTTATAGTTACAAAAAATAATGCTATATTTTACAAAGCTGCCTTGACTTAAAAGGCATAAACAGGAATATTTCTAACTAAAAAGTCAGAATATAGTATGGGTTTTTAAATTTACACTAAAACTATACTCACTGGAGAATAAACACAGGATTACACTATAGTACTTTCTATCCTTGGAGAAGAAATGGCCTTTCAAAGCACACCATTTGGTTTGTATTAGTATGGTATGCAGCTGTATTATTTGTACTGCTGCCCAACATGCAGCATGTGTTCAAAGTATTTAGAAGCTGGAGGTTCCTATTTAATACTTAACAAGAGAGTAATGATGGCGATATGGTGAAAATAAGGACAAACTATACAACATTTCTGGAAAAAAAGCCCACAAAATTAAAAGAACTATTGCTTACACAATGACTGCAATGTGCATTAAACTCTACCATAGGAAAAGAAAAGGAACTTCACAAGCTAACATGTGTTTTAAAACGTGAGCTCCTGTTTTCCCAGAGGTTTGGAGACATGATGTGCTCATGAAGGCGTTATTCAATTACTGACCAGCCCTTCACAAACTCACATTTCAACTCCTAATAGGACTTCTTAACTCAAATGGAGGAAGCAGAGCCGTCTGCAGGAAGCTCTCAGCAGCCTATTAATCCAGCATGACAAGGCTAGCATCCAGGAAGAATGCTAAGCTATGCTTTAGGATGAAAAGAAAGGCAGAGGTTAGCATGCAAATCTTCCTCATGTCTTCTGAGGATGGGGTTTTTAACTCTGGAGTTTGCTGGAACTCTCATGTCTCCAAATTGAATCTGTGGCCAGGAAAGCTACAGGACAGTGAAAAAATTATGACAATGTCTATGTCAAAATCTAACAATATACAAACTCTTGAGCTATTCTGTTCTGATAATGGCAGACTAGCAAAACAACATTTTAAGGGTTAAAAGACCACAAACCATACAGAGAGGCCCTGGAACTCGTCTACTCTAGTTCTTAAATGTGAATGATTAGTGCCATGACGTTAAGCTCTCGTTCTGCTTCACAGCGCTTTCTTTATATTATAGACCAGTTTGTGTTACAGCTAATGGGGATTTGATGCTATGCTCAAATATAACAACATAAAAAACATTACTTTCTTCAAATAAGTTCCTTGTTTTCAAAACTTGATAGGATTAAGTAAAAAAAAAAAAACCAAATTGAGGGAATGTGAAGATTGAAAAAAAAGAGGGACTGGCCAAGCACAGTGAGTGGTGCAGTCTGTAATCCAGCAAATAGCAAGGCCCATTCCCAGTTCAAAAGTGTTCTGCGTGCCTGAATGCCTGCAGACCAGAAGTGGGCACCAGATCTCATAACAGATGATTCTGAGCCATCATGTGGATGCTGGGAATTGATCTCAAGAGAGCAGCCAGTGCTCTTAACAGCTGAGCCATCTCTCCAGCCCACAAAAATTCTTAAATCAATAAAGATACTCAAAAAAAAAGGAAGACCCTGTTTCCGTTGGCCTTCCACTGCTGTGACAAAGAACCTGAGACAAACCGACCTATGTGGACCAAAGGCTTATTTTGGCTGACAGATTCTAAGGTTTCCGTCCATGGTGAGCTGGCTCCATCATTCTGAGGCCCCCAGAAGTTTAACATACCACAGTGAGAAGAGCAAAGCAGAGCAGAGCTCTGACTTCCTGGCAGCCAGGGAGCAAAGTGAGAGGAAACTGAGATCCCAAAAATGCCTGCAAGAGCAAGTCCTCCCACGACCTAACTTGCCTGTCAGGTCCGATCATGCTCCTGACCACTCGTTCACCTCTCCACATGCTACAGGCTGTAGACCAAGTCTTTATACATGGGCAGTTGGGGACATTTAAGAACCAAAGCCTTTTCTCTGTTAGCACAGAAAAAAGAAAATAAAAAGGTATAACTATTACGTTTTCTTCTGAACTGTAATAAAGCAAACATTTACTCCGCATTTCATATTTTAAAATTATTTTATGATAACCAAAGAGTCCACATTGATAAAGGAAAGCTCCTCAGCAAAGAGCATGCAAATAAGATTAAATGAATAGCCAGGTGGATCTCTGTGAGTTTGAGACCATCCTGGTCTATAGAGTGAGTTCCAGGACAGCTCCAAAACTACAAAGAAACCCTGTATCAAAAAAAAANAGATAGATAGATAGATGATAGATAAAAATTTTAAGCACCAGGGCTGGAGAGTTGGCTCAGTTGAATAGCGCTTGCGGCTCTTGCACAGGACTGGGTTTCAGTTCCCAGTGCCAAAACAGCCGCTCACAACCACCTGTAACTCAATTCCAGGAGATATGACACCTTCTTCTGACCGCCACTCACTACATACATGGTGGGTGCACTTACATACATGCAGGCAAAACATTCACACATAAATCTTTTTTTAAAGCATTTAAATACTATTTCAGAATACACAGTTAAAGTGCTATGAAGATCAAAAAAATTTAAAACTGAACTATATGTTTAAAAATGATCAAAATAATAAGTTTGTGTATTTTAACTCAGATTCTTTAAAAATCCTGTTTTAAAACTTTTGCTAATTTCAGTAAGATAAATGACTCAGGTAAGAGAAACTACCAATGAATACTATTATGAGGTAGACGTTGGATAAAGAACTGGACACTTGGAGGCTGGAGAGATGGCTCAGTGGTTAAGAGCATTGCCTGCTCTTCCAGAGATCCTGAGTTCAATTC